>OX418219.1:6818933-6843836 GCA_948455865.1 Conomelus anceps
ATATTAAAACTGTAAATTTAATGATAATGTTTAGTTGTTGTTATGGAGTCTTATGAGTAAGGCTACTATAGTTTCAATTATGAGTTGGAATGAGAACTGTTTTTGATATCGTTAATCATTATTTCAAAGAATAATGGATCAATATTCTTCAACGTTATTAATTTTAAGTGTAGATATATTCTTAAAGGGACCGCATTAAAATGATGAAAAAAAAGCTATTTGACTTTAAGAAGCCTGTCACTTATAATTTTTCTAAATGCAATGCTCTTCGTTAAATAGAGAGTAGTAGAATTTTACTAAGTTTATTAACTTTCCTTATAAGTAGTTTCTTGTTATTTAGTTTATATGTTATACTAATCGAATTAATTTGCCAATTTGATATTTCATAATGTATGCTACAAGAAATTTCTTATGTTTTTAAGGTATGAAAATTCAACTAGAAAGCTCACAATAAAAAAATTTTAAAACAAAAAAAGAAACCGACTTCAATAAAACCACATCCGGTGGTTCAGAACCCACCTAAAACTGCAGATTGAGCTCATCAATCACCATCATCCAATTCATTACCCACGCATAGGTGTCAGACCTATGTGGGCTTCATCCTCCAAAAAAAAAAAAAAATGAGATGATGCTCAGAAATGAAATACACAATACTGTACATTCAACACAATAATTACATCCTTTTATTTATTTTATTATCATTGTGATGAATATCATTGATCATGCACTGAAATTATTAAAATCATTTTAATTTTATTAAAATCACATTGTTTGGAAACTTTATAGAGATTCTACTAATAGATGCCAACAAAAAATAGGATGATTAAGAGAAAACTTAATTTGAATTGACGCGCCAAATATTTCAAAATGTTTAACGTGTAACAGCTGTACATTTGATCAGCTGATTTTGTCATCGTTCGCGACGTCGCGAATACCGATCAGCGGCTACCTGCACCCTGTTCATTCCTAACCTGTTCTTGCTCGTCTACACTTCTTTCACAGTGTTTTGGTTATAATCGTGTCTATTCTTTTCAGCTAGTATTATTTTGTGTAAAATCTTGTGGGTTGTATTTCAATGATTGAGTCAGTGTGTGATAGTAGAAATTAATCACTTGTTTGGACTTGAATCAATGTGCTTCTTCGTCGTAATTTATTCAATAGTGACACGTTCTTGTGCATGGATTACTGCATAGTATTCTGCAAAGCTTCTTGACAGGTAATAATGATTACTTGTGATTTTCGATATGTAAATCAAAGGTAATTATTTAGTATCCGAACTTGTCGATTTTTTCAACAATTTTTTTTTTGTGACATCTACACACCCCACGAAGCAATAATCCGTTGAAATTTTTTGGAGGTCGCGTCTCTTTTACCAAAAAATTCAAATTTTCGAAAAAAAAAATTTTTTACGAAAATTTTATTTTTCATTTATAAAATTCATAATTTGCAAACATATTATGAACTCCCAACCATTAAACCATATAAATCAAATTAATAATCACATATCTGAAGAAAACTAAGCTTACTAACCTTTCAATACTTGGTACAAAATTTCCAACAATTGAACAGAAAAACTTCCCGGCAAAATGAATACCAGTCAACCACTATTGTTGTCGAAATTCCCAGCTCTTCACAAATAAATGTTTGTCGGGGAGGCTTTAGGTGCAAAAGTATTGACACCAAATAGAAATATTTTTCTATTGGGAGTCTACAATTGTCCAAGAACGAGCCCACCCTTGCCGAGCCAGTAAAGCCACAAACCGCAGCCGCCTTCTTCCCAATTCGAATTTTCTTTTGAAAACGAAATTCAAAATTTGATTTATTCACAATCAACTCCGCACCACACTTTAAACATACAGAAATCTCTTTAAAAACACCATGCCTGAACAAAAATTCAATCACGTCCTTTTCGCCAAGGCGTATAGATTCTATGTGATCTAACAATAATTGTCGATCTGACCAAACACAAAATCTTTTCATTTCAAAAAAAACATATGTTATCAAACTATGATATTTTTGGATTGAATGGCTACTTGAATAGCTCTAAACCAAACCTATCCTAACCTAGCCTAGTCTGGCAGTGTTACAGTGTGTTCATAGTATTCATACGCGGGAGAAAAATAGTTCCATCAGAAAACTCTAATTTGAATGCCAAATAAGTGTTGCCCCCACAAAATATCAGTGTATTATTACTTACTAGTGTGTTTTGAGTGTGTGGGGAAAAAATTGTTGGAAAAATCGAAAAGTTCAGATACTAAATAAATACCAAATCAAAATATTAGGGTCTAATGTTTTACTCTAATGCTATCAGGATTGTGATTGTAGATGATTCATTATTTATTTGGCGTTACGTGTACGTCCAGTGATCGATATTATCAAGGTTAAGTATCAGCTCCATTTTTCTTCTCACGATAATCCTCTCGTGGATCTTAACGATCGTGCGTGTCATATGAGAAGAAAGGCAAGATCGCAGCGTGCGCGCCGGGCGTATTACTCAACTATTTGAAAAGCTATCGTCTCAAAACTATATTTAAATGAGAATACAGGAAAAATTGAGACGCGGAAGCACAATTTCAAACGTCAAACACTTCTATGATTATTAAATAAAAACGTTTAAAAATGATATGAAGAACCTAACCTCTAATTGCGAATCCGTCAATAAAGTGTCAGTAAACAATATTCTAACACTCTATCAATGTATTATATTCTTGATTAATGGGTAATATAACTAGTATTCATTTAGTTGACATTCAATGTATTTTTCATTTTAAAATATGTAAGATTACGTAGTTTTTTGGACATGTAAAAGTCGGAACACAAATGTCACTCTCGACTATTGGAATTAATTGGACTATGCACGATACGATATTGCAGATCGATTATTTCGACTTCTCGATAGTTTGTCAGATCGAGTATCGATCACGATCTTATAGACTATTTCTTGTCATTATTTGACTCTCAGCTTTTGCAATTTAAGAAAATAATTGATATTATCATTAAAAATAAGCTTAATAATTTTTAAAATTAGATGATAGATATAAATAAATATATTAGTTGATTAAAATCCATTATTAAAGAAAAATAATAGTCTTTTTCTTATCTATGCTACTACCAACCAACATTTTTGATAGATTGGTCATTCTACATCACTGTCATTCCGAAGTGGAATGGAAACTGGAATGGAACTGCATAACCAAACCTTTCCTAACCTGGCTAGATCTGACTGAACCACCTCTGTAAATTTGTTGGTGGTTTTAAATTTGTCGGTGGTGTAAATTTGAGGTGGTTCAGTCACATCTAGCCAGGTTAGGAAAGGTTTGGTTATGCAGTTCCATTCCACTTCGGTCCATTCACGCAGACTACGCTTCTGTGCATGCACGAAATGTTTCCACATGTGTAGATTTAAAAGGTCGTGAAAAAATGTAGTAGTTTCGTTATTGGTACATATCGACCTTGTACAATAGTGTCGACAGAGCCGTATCGATAGTTGAGACCCTGTCGATATCGATTAGTCAATCCGATCGATCTAATGATTGCAAATATGTACTGTATGCGAACTGCGAAGTGTATGTCATCTTTATATTGTTTTAAAAAAAACGTCTTTTTTTAATTACGTACATGATTAAATATGAAAATATGTGATGATTGTGTCATGCTGCAGATAATTCATTATTGATTTTCTAAATACTGTTTTCTGACACTTTTTGACGAATCTGCTATTAGAGGTTAGTTTCTCCATGTCATTTTTAATCGTTTTTATTTAATATTACGAAAAGAGTTTCATATTTGAAATTGTGCTTCCGCGGCTCAATTTTTTCTGTATTTTCATTTAAATATAGTTTTGAGACGATAGCTTTTCAAATAGTTGAGTAATACGCCCGGCGCGCACGCTGCGATATATGAGAAGAAATAATAATGCGAGGCTGCGGTTCGATATCCCATCCAGTAAAACAATCGCACGAGTTTCGATACTTGATGATATCGAAAATGCTGAGCCTTGCCGGTTATCGAACTAGGGAGCAGTGGAATAGTTACACGACCAATAGTTAATAGTATAAAGTTAATAGTCTATAGTTACTACTTTATCTATTGATAGACGCATCCGGCGTGTATATGACACCCAAGTATTTCCTAGAGCTATAAATGGCTATTATATTTGGTGCTAGAGAGATCAGATTAAGAAATTAATTATTATGGAGCTTTATTAGAACTGTAAGCTGTATCGCGTTATCGTTGTAAAATTATCATATCATAGTCACATCATACTTTCAACACACTATTGGCTTCAGTCGACTGTAGCAGTTCAATATGGATTAATTTGGTATTGAACCTTTCATTCGATTGTTTCGTGTAGATGATGCAGAACTGCAACCCTGCAAGTCTTTAGATTGATTCATAATAATGACTGGATTCATAATATCAACAATTTATGTTATTTTTAACCGACTTCCAAACAGAAGGTGGTTCCCAATTCGACATGTTTTTTTATGTTTGTACATCAATTATTTGAACACTATAGAACCGATATCGATGATTTTTTTCTAAATGAAAGAGCATCATTCAGCGGTGGTTTCGCAAGGATGTTTTTTTATATTTTTTTTATGTTTGTACATCAATTATTTGAACACTATAGAACCGATATCGATGATTTTATTTTCTAAATGAAAGAGCATCATTCAGCGGTGGTTTCGCAAGGATCAGCCCAATACTTATCCCAATATTGATCAAAAAGGAGCATTCATCGATGTCTTCATTTAAATCTTGTTCGAATAATTTAGTTTCACACATAACCGCCAGTCGAAAAATCGGTGTCGTTCATCTATACAGGTAAAACTATGAATATAAATCTTGGAAGTAGTAATAAGGTTTGGCAACCCACCCACTCCAACATTCAATTTCATAAAAACCATCTGCCACACTCAAATTTGTGACGTGCTTCCTGTCAAACACATTCCTAACTGAAATTTCTTGTCAAATAAACTTGTAACGGTACTTTTATGTCGAGTACAGTTATTTCCACGTACAAACTGTCGAATAAATTATCATCCGTGTCTGTCAGTATGGGCGTTGTCACCACCAAGAAATAACGTAGTTAACTCTTTGCATGTGTGCATAAACATTTGGTTGGTGATGGTGGTGGGTGGGGTGAGATTCGAAGTGAAGGGGGTAAGAAATGTACAAGTGTCTAAATTTACAAGTTAGAGTGAGAGAGAGATAGTGAGAAAGTTGTGCCACGTCGCAATTTTAGCAGTCACGTAGTATATGACGTTTTCCTCCAAATACACTACGCTCTCATGCAAACGCGCTGGAAGATTTCACGTCGAATTCTCTAGTTTCTCGCTCCTTCGCTCTCACTCTCTCTCGTTCTCTCTCACTCCCATACAATTTATTTTACCTACTCAATCTTTCTCATTTGCTCTTTCACACTCTCACTCTGCCTTGCTCTCTCTCTCTCGCTTGCTCTATATTTTTCTCTTTCTTCTCTCTTTTTCGAGAGCAGTGGGGAGGAGTAGGGGGGAAAATGAAGTATTACCAATGTTGAAGGCAGGTTGAGTGTAAGAGAGTACCTGCGAGTCCTAACTTCGCCCTCTCTCTTTCGCGCTCTCTCTTGCTTGCTCTCTCTCACTCGCAGTCTCTCGCTTGCTCCCACTTTTTCTCTTTCTCATACAAACTTATGTGAAGTTCGTGAGCAGCGGTAAGGGATCGGTGGGGGGGGGGGGTGGTAAATTAAATTAGACCGATATTGAAGGCAAGAATTTGGAGAAAACTTTTTTCAAACGTTCATAGGGATTTTTGTTTAGAAATCAAAGTAATCTCGAATATGACGCCTTTGAATGCAAAAATTGGGAAAATGTTTTTCAAACTTATTATTTTTGCTGGTTAAAATATCAATCAATCAATCATTTATTGCCATAAACATTACAAATGTTAAAACAATCGTCATTTTATATATATTCAGAATTATCTAAATTAAAAAAAAAATAATATCTCGCATTCACTCGTGTTATAACTTACATCTAACTCGTGCCTTAATAAGGGTCAAAATAAAATCGTTGCATAAACTACTATTTATAAATGATGTTGTGGCAATGTGTATTGTGTGGTCTTATTATTCATTATGGATACATAGAAAGTGTTTCAAAGAATGAATACTGGTTCAAAATCTGTATAGCAGTGCTTTCTCTAATATCCTGATTGTTAGAGAAGCCAACGTTCATTATCTATTGAGCAATAATTTTGTTTTTTTTATTGCTGATGATGCTCATGAGTCTTAAGACTTGTGCGTGGGTAATGAGGTGAATAGGTGAATGATGAGAAGCATCCATGGCTGAATGAGACCAGAACCCAAGGCTGCAGGAAACGAAGCCAGCCAGAGCCGTATCTTATCACAGACAACCGCTCCACCCAACTAATTTTTCAGCCGCTAAAATTTTTAAGCTCACATGACAACCAATTTAGAGCCATACAATGAAACATTTTCAAAACGGTCCAAAAGAGAGATTAGAAGTAATGAAAAATATGAGAAATACAATTTTTTGATGAATTAGTAATAAGAAAGGAGAAAATAAATAATCAAAGATAAAGTAGAGAATATATAAATACATTTTTAAAGGGAAAGAAATGAGTTTAATTAGGTTTAAGATAGACTTTGAAAGAGTACCAGGAAAACTATAGTATCAAGAGAAAAGAAAATGATGGATAAAAGAAAAGATAGAAAATATATTGATGATAAAATGATATTATGATTATGATAAATAATGGAATCATATAATTTGATTAATGACACAAAGCACATTGCAACTGAAGGAATAGAAAGATAAAGGATTTAAACAAGATATAGACAGAATTTACATAGGATAAATTCTATAGGATGCTTGAATGTGTGGAGTGAATAAATTATAAGCGGTGTTTGTTGTTAAAAGTGGAGGATTCATACTTTAAAATAACAATATTATCGGTGTATTCAGTACTTCGTTTTCCTCTGATTTCAAAATCAACAATAAGGTACTATTTCATTTATTTAAGTTTTTTTTTTGTTTTCATTTGCTCGTGTCAACGGTTCTCTGAATTATGAAATACTTCATGAGTCATAGTGAAAATGAACTAATTTAGTAGTTCTTATCCCGTATTTTCTATTAGGTACATGAATAATCCATAAAAATCATCATTGTATTGTCAGGGAAGTCCAGAACGTACATCTTGATCCTCTAAAAGTATGAATATTCACAGCTTCGCGACTGTCCTCGCAAAGTACCAACTTTAAAGTTGTAAAGAACAAAGGAAAATTTGTAAATTTCAATAGACTGATAAACTTGTTATCAAAGATCAACTCACCCGAGCTGGTCTTTATGAATAATGCATGTCTTTGAAAAGTTTTCTTGAATTTTCTTCGCCATGGAATATTAAAAACACTGAATAGAACAATCGCTTGTTACCACCGATTACCCTAAGTAGCTTTCAAAGAATAATATTCTGGCTCAAGGATTACTGGGAATATTTTACATTGTGGTTAGTTCTGTTCAACTTCAAGCTTTACATGGCTATATAATAAGGAATTTTAATAGCTGTTATTATTATTAATATTACTATTATTATTATTATTATTGTTGTGATTATTATTTTTATTATTATTATTACTACTATTTATTATTACTATTTATCATTTATTTATTTATTATTATTATTATTATTATTATTATTATTATTATTATTATTATTATTATTATTATTATTATTATTATCATTATCATTATTATTATTATTATTATTATTATTATTGAATTATTATTATTAAATCAATAAGACACCAACTAGCATATTTCTCAATAATTATGTTGATAGGTAGGGAATATATACACAAAATATACAAACAGCAAAAAATTACAAAAATTGTAGCCATAAGTACAACTGAACCTCATAAAACAATACTGTTGTATAATAATTGAAATAAGTCTAGAAAAACAAAATAAACAAAAAAATAATTTGATATAAACCCCTAATAAAAGCTAAAATTAGCTTCATAGGGTAGCCACCAGAATACAGATGATTGAATTTACTATTCTAATACTATTCTCACAATATATGTATAAATTATGCTTGTATCTGTATACTGTACTTATATCATTGATTTTGTCATGTAAAAGTGAGATAATAAAAAATAAAGAAAGAAAGAAAGATTATTATTATTATTATTATTATCATTATTATTAATTGAAATAAGTCTAGAAAAACAAAATAAACTAAAAAATAATTAGATATAAACTCCTAATAAAAGCTAAAATTAGCTTCATAGGGTAGCCACCAGAATACAGATGATTGAATTTACTATTCTAATACTATTCTCACAATATATGTATAAATTATGCTTGTATCTGTATACTGTACTTATATCATTGATTTTGTCATGTAAAAGTGAGATGATAAAAAAAATATATATATTATTATTATTATTATTATTATTATTATTATTATTATTAGTATTACTTCAATTATGATAGTTTCATCATCAAAGCGATTATTATAGCTGAGATGTCAGATCAGTGACAACTTGGATTATTCTATGAAAAAAATTCAGCAATTTTATAATATTAACAATTAACTTACATGTAATTTTAATTCTATAAATTGATGAAGTGAGTTTAATGCTCCCAATTGATTATCGAAATGGATTGATTTATTGATTAATTATTAAAATACAATTGATTATCCAGACAGAAAATACGTTTTAGATAGGTATTCGTTAATGAGAAATCTCATGTCAATATTTCAATGTCAAGGACATCATAAAAATTCTTTAATTAGAGGATTTTGTTATTTGTAAGTTTTTTACATACAAGTATCAAGTTCTTATTTGAAGGATTCTGATTCCAACTGTCAGAACAGGCGAAATTTTAAATTTTTACAGAAAATCAAGGTCATGCATGGTCTTGTGATTTATTTACTTAAATTTATTAGTGGAATTATTGAAAACAGGTCAATTAATTCAAATTTTACTGGAGAGTATTTTATTACAATTCTCTCTATTATGACGTCAGCCTGTTGTAAGCAGGAATTGAAATCCATTTCCAAGTGGAGCTTCGAGCCTAATAATTAGGATACAATTACGAATGCACGAAATTTATTCCAAGAAATAATTATTATTCTACGAATTCATTCCATGCTTATATGAAATTCCACCGACGTTCCACCTAAATTGTAGCTTGGGAGGAAAATAACACTGTTAATAAATAGCAATTTTACCTGCCCTTGTTCAAACGGGTTTCCTGGTTCAATTATACTGAAGTATATTATTAATTAGCTGGAAAATTACAAATTTTCAGGTAATTATTATGTTCTTGTTTTTACCTTCTGAAAATTTTTGAAATTTTTTCTGGTGGAATAAAACTTTTCAAAAAGTCTCTGATTGGGGTTAGAATGAAAATGCTCGATATTGCTCTCAATTAGATGCAGAGGGAACTCTAGCGTGTCTTATTAAACTTCCATGAGAAAGGAAGTTATCAGACTACGTTATTAAATGACATGCTCTTCGGGGAATCAGATACATTCTTTCTTGCTGCAAATTTAATGAGATCCAAATAAATAATTTATTTTCTGTGAATGATGTATGACAGTATTTAAGACCTACATCTTCTATCTCTACTCCTCCTTTTTCGTTTTCATCTTCTTTTCCTTCTTCTTCTTATTATCCTTTTGTTTGCTTTCTCCTCTTCTTCCCCTTACGTTTTCCTCTCCTCTTTCTTCTTCATCTAACTCTTCTTCCAACACTCCTACTCCTTTGCCACCTTCTCCAACATCTCCCGCATCTCTCTTATTTCTTCTTCTCCTCCTTTCCTCCTCTTCCTCCACATTCTTCTTCTTTCCCTCCTTCTCCTTCTCATCCTTCAACACCTTTTCCCCTTAACCACCTTTTCTTCTTCTCCACCATCTCCTTATTTCCATCCTTCTCCTCTTTCTCATTCTTCTCCTACTTCTACTTTTCTTCCTTCTCCTTCTTCTCATTCTCCTCCTCCTCCTCCTCCGCCTTCTTCTCCTTCTCCTCTTCTTCTCCTCCTTCCCTTATTTCTACTCCTTCTCTTATTTCTCTTTCTTCTTCTCCTTCTTCTTTTTTCTCCCTTTTCCTTCTCCTCCTCCTTCTTATTTCTCCTTCTCCTCCTTCCCTCTTTCTCATCGTTCATCACCTTATCCTCCTTCTCCCCATTTTCTTCCTTCAATTCTTCCTCTTCCGGCTCCTCCTTCTCCCTTGCACCCTTTCTCCTTTTCCCTTTCTCCTCCTTCTCCTTCCTTTACTCCTTCTCCTCCGCCCTCTTCTTCTCTTGCTCCTCCTTATTCTCCTTCTTCTATTTCTCCTTTTTCTCCTACTTCTCCTAATCCTTCTCTTCCTTCTTCACCCTTTTTCTCTTGCTTCTCCTTCTCCTCTCTCTCCTCCTTCTCTTACTTCTCCTTTTTCTCTCCCTTCTCCCCCTTCTCCTCCTTCTCTCCTTTCTCCTTCTCCTCCTCCCTTCCCTGCTTTTCTTCCTTTTTCTCCGTCACCTTCTCCTTCTCTTTATTCTTTTTCTTTATCCTTTTCTTGTTCTTCTTCTTGTTATATTTTCTTCTTGTTCTTCGACTTCTCCTCATGTTTCCCTCCGCCTTTCTCTTGTATTTCTTCTTCTCTTTCTTCTTCTTTCCTTATTCTTCGACATTCCTCGTGTTTTTCTTCCGCCCTCCTTTTCTTGTTGTTCTTCTTTCCTTTTCTATCTTTTTCTTCCTCATGGATGACGTAAAATACTCCCACAGGAAACATTTTGTGAGAATTTTTCTCCCAACAAAACATTTTCCAGCATTTTTCAACCTCTCTCCAACTATTCAAACATTCTCACGGTCTGAATCTTCTCAATTTCAACTTCCGAAATGTGGACTTTATCTATCCGGCACATAAGAATCATACGCTAGATCATAGTAAGCTTATTCCTTGACAATCCACAGTATGTCCTCTGCAAGCGCGTAAATCAAGCTATGCTGAGTAGCACGGATGTCCTGTATGTCCTCAAGGATGTGTGTGAGATGCAGGATCCAGGACACGGAAGTTGTGCTTCAAATATTCTTTCAGGATACCTGTGGAAATATGAGCAGCTCTAAGCGGTGAGGTGAACGCAAAGCATTCTTCCCGTTCCCATGTCTCTCATCGCTTCTTATGAGGTGAATATAAATTCTGAAATTTTTTCCTGGAAAAACCTTCAGTATAAGAGACCCCAAGGAGATTTTATTTGCAATCAGTCGTCTTTTTTATACTGGGTTGAAGAAAAGATTTTTTTTTTTATAATTCAGGGGAGAAAGAAATAATAACTAAAGATACTGTTTAGTATCCTAGAATACGATGAAAAGATTAAATTTTTCTCAAAATTATTTTTTAGAAGATTACATACTTGGTATGTTTTTTTTTCAACACAGGATTGTGAGTGACCATATAATAGAAGGTTGAAATGAAATGATTTATTATTATATTAGGGATACATCCTTAATTAGTCCTTATTTATTATTTTATTAGAAAGGATAATCATTTTTCTTATTTTTTCAGGTGGAGGGAACTCTGTTACTGAAACCATAAAGGTGAGTGATTTGCATAATGATCCCAGTTTATTGCTCTTGTTTCTGATGATTATTCTTGTCAATAACCTTGATAATAAAATCATAGCTTCAACAAAATAAAATAAGATAATTAATGAAGTTCATTTTGAATAAGCCTACAGCTGAAAATTATATAACTGGTAAGTTTTTAAAAAGTGCTAATTAAGCACTTTAGCATAATGAAGTTTTCTGTTCTGATTTAGCACAATAAAATTTTAAAAAGTGATGATTTCCAACGAACTTGGCGGGCCAATTGCGGCTATACCAAGCGTTTCACAGAAAAAAGTTTCATTGTGAATTAATAAACTTGGAATGAGGTGCAATCTATTAAAAACAATTTTTTAAAGAACCTGCCCGTTCATCAGATATTGGCCGAAGTAGAAATTTTGAGGCTCATCACGACGGCCATTTTGAATTTTTGGGTATATTGTCAAGGTGGGATTGATAGGGATTCTTGGATGATGATTGAGGGCACTCTTAGCTTTCATTTAGAAACAAACCAGCCATGTTGCAATAATATTATGTTAAGGTTGAGCCATATTCTCTCTTTAAATGATTGTATTACAAATGATGATAAGAGGAATTTTTAACTTTTCAGAACTTTCAATTTATTATTATTAATCACAAACTCCCTGTAAAATATGCAATCTCGTTTTCTCTTATAGAATTTGATTATAGCAATATCAAGTTTAATTTATCTATCAATATATAATGTGTGATGTTTTCCATGACAAAATACTTGATGAACAATCTAATATCAAAACTGACACTGTATTTCTATTTAATATATGATTTTCACTCACTTTTACTGGAGATACTGAAGAAATGCATTACACTTCTAAAGAAAAGCTTGTTCAGCCACAAATTAAACTAGCCTGAGGCTGATGAAGCTTCTCTTTAGAAGTGAAATGCATTCCTCCAGCATCTCCAGTCAAAGTAAGTGGAAATCATATATTAAATAGAAATAAAATGTCAGTTTTGATATTACAATATATATAATTTTCTGATGTAAAAATGAGAAACTATTATCATTTGTCATTGGTCAAATTTTGATACAAACAGGTTTGAGCGTGAATTCTGTTGAGATTCCAGGTGAAAATTCTCAATTTGATGGTACTAAATGCATTATTGTGATGGAATAAGCCATAATAGAAGCTATATAACATTAAAGAATAAGACATTATGATAATATTGTTATGGGTTCTATGTCTAAAATAACGCTGGCAACACTTAAATTTATCACTTTCACTTTATTAACACAAATAATCTTCAACTCACACTGTTCAGTAATTTCTTACAGAAAAATAAGCAATTAAAAACAGATACACGATATTGTTCAACTGATTATGAGTTTCCAATGAACTGTACACAAATCAATCACTAAATGTCAAAAGGCCGATCTAATATTAAATAATAACTGTACAATAAACTGTCCAATAATATTAAAAAAGAAACGTCGAAAAAGAGCAGTTAACTTATGTAGAACAAGTCCATCAATACAGTAATAGATAGAAGAATTATCACTATATATAGACACAATAGATATATAACTGTCACTTTCACAAACTTATCAACGTAGAACAATACCTGAACTACTTAACTGTCACACTTGTTTACCACGACGAATTTCTAACAAGACTACTGAACTAATCAGTAGGGCAGGAAGACAGTTCTGGCGCAGTTTAACGGCGGTTAACTAACCCCGGTTAAATTTTAACGGCGGTTAAATTTCAACGGGGTTAAACCTTACTTAATTTAACATAGACAAACTTAATTTAACGGCCCAGTTGAATTTTAATGGTCGTTAAATTTTAACGGTGATTAAATTTTAACGGTGGTTAACTAACGATGGTTAAATTTTAAAGGTGATTAACTAACGAGGGTTAAATAAAAAGATTCTAAAAATTTTCATTTGAAATTAAATTTATGTAGCTCACCAAGGCGTTCCAATTGCACGTATCAAACACTCCGATGAATAAAATAAAAAAAAATAAAAAATAAAAAAAAATAATTATCATTAATATTATCATGTAGTAGGGCAGAGTGCCGATTCCGTCTCAGTTTTTCTTTAACCTTAAATTTAAGGTTAACCTAAGTCAACCCATCCAAACCTAACCTAACCTAACATAGGTAAGTCAAAGTCGAATCAACGCAGTCTATCCGATCCCTAAAATTCCCATTTTCACGTGGGTTCCGAACCACGAAAAAATTTGAACTATACCGCAAGGTATTGCTATTTTAACCCGTGAAGGGAATTTCAATTTGAAGACGCCATCTTGTTCAGCCTTCCAAGGCAAATCAACGCAATCTATCCGATCCCCAAAATTCCCATTTTCACGGAAGCTAAAAATCACGAAAAATTTTGAACTTTTTAACCCCTGAAGGGAATTTTAATTTGAAGACACCATCTTGTTCAGCCTTCCAAGACACCCCAAATTCATGTATCAAATACAATTTTCCGATCACGATTAATTGGGGAAAAAATAATAATAAAATTTAACCTTGAATTTAAGGTTAACCCAACTATCCAAACCTGAAATAGCTAAGTCAAATTCGAATCAACGCAATCTATCCAATCTCCAAAATTCCCATTTTCACAGGAGCTAAAAATCACGAAAAAATTTAACGGCGATTAAATTTTAACGGTGGTTAAATTTTAACGGTGGTTTTAACCCTAGTTTTAACGGTAGTTTTAACGGTGGTTTTAATGGTGGTTATAGTGGAGATTAAACACCAACTGATTAGCCATCTTGTACCATCACTTACCCAGTGGTTCGGAACCCACCTAAACTAAAGTTTATTAGATGGTTCTTGTTCAAATTTCCAAGGCGATTCAATTTCATGTATCTATTTACATCCCATTTTTCCCTTTTTCTCTCATTTTTCCCCCCTCTCTCATTTTTTTCCCTTTTCCACCCCAGTTTTTGGGTATAAATAGAGGTGCACAGGCAGAAAATTCTCACTCCTTTGGATCGAAGGAGTTATGTTAGTTCAGGCTGAAAATAGTCAACGAGCTATACTCCCACCAGAGATTTCTGGCTCATCCACGGAGACTAGTCGCTTCCTATTTTCAGATAGGGTCCCAAACACAACCAACTATCAAACAACAGAATCAAGCAATACCACAAAAAATTTTGTATATATAAAAATGGATAAAATAATTTCATCCACCTACTCATCACCAATCTGCCAACACAGCATCAACAAAAACTGCCTCTTTTTCATATGGAGCTCATTCAACACAATTGATGTAAAAATATTGTTTGAAAACCTTAAACCTCATATAATTGATATAATACGTGAAAATTCTGAAAAATTCCACCACAATATTAAATGGTATGTGAGTTTAACAGTTAAATTGAAAAAGATTTCTGCTGATAAAGAGTTGTTTGTAGAACCAACATTCCATGGACAATCGAGGTCTATAATCTCAGTCAATGAGAATCTTGATAAATTCAACATACAATGGGAGGAGGCAGAGGGAAAAATTATGGAAGGTTTAGATAAATTCATAAAGTTGGGGAGTGGTTGGACTATAGACATATTCAAACAATTTAATTTCAACATTGTAAGATACAGACCAATAAGTGGTTCTGGCTCATACATTCCTACTCCAGTTAAAATTATAAATAGAAAAGCTGTTATAAATGTGAAAAATGAAGATGATCTCTGCTTTGTCTGGTCCATCCTCTCCTATTTCAACACCAATAAGGAATATCGAGTATCTGCACTTAGAAATCTACAACATATGATTAATATTGAAAATTTATGCTTCCCACTAAAACTGCAACACATACCTAAATTTGAGAACCAAAACACAACAATAGCTGTTAATGTTATTGCATATGAAGAAGAGAAAGATATGTTCTATCCAGTCTTTGCATCCCAACACAGAAAAAGAGAGCATACAATCACACTGTTGTTGTTATCTAACAAAGAAGAACAAAAACACTACACTCTTGTTAAAAATCTATCAAGACTACTATCTCATCTAACAAAACATGATGGTAAAGAAGAAATTTGCCCCCATTGTTTTCAAAGATTCACTAATAAAAATGCAAAACAAAATTTAGAAAAACATATTGAATTGTGCTCAACACATGAAACACAATGCATTAAAATTCCACAACAAAATACTGTTTTAAAGTTCACAAATTTCTCCTACACCCTACCCACCCCCTTCACCATATACGCCGACTTTGAATGTTTAATCAAAGATGAAAAACATATACCATGTGGTTATGGATATGTAATAGTAAATGAAAGTGGATCAATTCATTATGGACCAAGGATAGTTAGAGCATCCAACCTGTCTGAATCATCAAATTTAATAGAAAAGTTTCTAGATGAATTAGATAAGCATGGAAATGAATTGAAAAAGCGATTGAAAATACAAGTGCCAATGCATATAACAGTAGAAGAAGAAAACAAATTTGAAATGATAGATGTGTGTTGCCTGTGTAATAAGAGCCTATTGTTTGATCGTGTGCGACACCACTCACATTCAACTGGAAAGTTTATTGGAGCTGCTCATCAATCGTGTAATCTTAATGCAAAACAGGTGGAGTTCATTCCTGTAATATTCCACAATTTCACCGGTTACGATTCACACTTCATTGTTCAATCACTCAATAAATATAAAAAGAGAATAAGTTGCTTAGCTAGGACAAGTGAAAAAATAATTTCAATAACACTAAATAACACTTTGAGATTTATCGATTCACTACAATTTCTGAATTCATCTCTTTCGAAATTGACAGAAAATATGTTATCAAATGCTTTCCAACTGATTTCAGCACATTTTCCAAATCATACAAATTTACTGTTGAAAAAACAAATCTACCCATACGAATATATGGATTGTTTCGAGAAATTCGAATAAACACAATTACCTTCCCGGGAAAACTTTTACAACAAACTAACCGATTCAGATGTAAGTGAGACTGACTATCAAAATGCTATAACCGTTTGGAATGCGTTCAACTTGAAAAATCTTGGTCAATTTCACGATCTCTACCTGACCACCGATATACTCTTACTCGCCGATATATTTCAATCTTTCAGATCAACATTCCAGAAAACATACAGTCTTGATCCATCCCACTTTTATTCGCTACCACACTATTCGTGGAATGCAATGTTGAAAATGACCGGTATTGAACTTGAACTTTTGAGTGATCCAGATATGCACCTGTTTGTAGAGTCCGGTATTCGCGGGGGTTTAAGTGTAATCCCCAAACGATATGCAAAAGCCAACAACCAATATTTATCTACATATGATAAAAATTCCAAAACCACATTTATAATCTACTTAGATGCAAATAATTTATATGGTACAAGCATGAGTGAATCACTACCACACTCTGGATTCAAGTGGCTATCTAATGAGCAAATTCAAAATTTCGATGTTACAAAAATTTCAGATGAATCACACGTTGGCTACTTTTTAGAAGTCGATCTTGAATATCCAGAAAGTCTGCATGATATGCACAATCATTACCCCCTGGCACCAGTAAAAGCCACACCACCATCAGGCCGATATGAGAAATTGATTACAACTTTTGAAAATCGTAAAAATTACATTCTACACTACAAAAATTTGAAACTTTACATGAGATTAGGTTTGAAATTAACAAAAATTCACAGAGTGATGCAATTCAATCAATCAGCCTGGTTAGAGCAATTTATATCATTAAATACCGAATTGAGAAAGAATTCAAATAATGATTTTGATAGAGATCTATACAAGCTATGTTCTAACGCAATTTATGGAAAAACGTTGGAAAATGTAAGGAATCACAATGATTTTAGGATTATAACTGATGAAAAGCAACTTGATAAAGTGATTGCATATCCAAGAATGAAACACTGGTACAGATTTAACGATGATGTTGCTGGTGTATGTCTAAATAAGCTTGAGGTTCATCTGAATCGTCCCATTTATGTGGGTATGGCAATACTTGAGTCAAGTAAAGCAATAATGTACAAATTCCATTATGATGAAATTCTAAAAATGTATCCCAATGTTGAACTGCTAATGTCCGATACAGATAGTTTTATGTATCTGATTCAAACAAATGATATTTATAAAGATATTGAAAGAAATTTGGACTTATTTGACACATCTAATTATCCAAAAGACCATCAATGTTACAGCACAAAACATAAAAAACAACTAGGTAAATTTAAGGATGAGTGTGGAGGAAAAATAATTTCTGGGTTTGTTGGACTACAAGCTAAAATGTATGCAATTCGCATCGGTGATTTAGAGAAGAAGGTTGCAAAGGGAATTCCCAAGAGTGCAAATAGAAATCAATTGAGATTTGAAGATTATAAAGAATGTCTGTTTGATGTAAAACACAAAAATGTAACATCATCAGCAATTGAAAGTAAACTGCATCATGTCTATACTGTTCAACGTGAAAAACTAGCTCTTCAACCTCATGATGATAAACGTTTCATACTACCAAACCGAATTGATACTCTAGCTTGGGGCCACAAAGATATTCCAATAAGAAAACGTAAAATTCGTGAGCAGCAGCCATCTCAAGGAAAAGTACAAAAACTTTAAAACCTGAATAACTTTAAAATATAAAGAAACTTTAAAACCTGAAAAACTTTAAAATAAAATAAAAATTTTTTTTTGCTTAAATAGGTGTGTAAATATACCTAGTTTAATGTGTGTGAATGTAGGTACCTATACCTAGATTAATGTGTGTCCTATGTAGGTGTGTAGGTGTAGGTACCTATACCTAGATTAATGTATGTCCTATGTAGGTGTGTAGGTGTAGGTACCTATACCTAGATTAATGTATATCCTATGTAGGTAAAAAAAAATATTTATTTTATTATTTGATTTTTACTTTTAAATTACTCTAATTATACATATATTTTAAATTATATAAATACTTTATTATTTTTTTTTTTGTTTATTATTTGATTTATACTTTTCAAATTACTCTAATTATACTTTTAAATTACTATACTACTTTATTGTTTTGTTTTGTTAATATTATTCGTTTACATTACTTTTCTAACAATTCCACTCAATGGTGTATATTCATAGATATTTTCATATATAATGAGACAGTATGCAGATGTATTTTCTGGGATATTTGCTGTTGTGTCAAATGAAAGTTTCACATCTAATGCACCCGATTTCAAAAGTTCACTTTGACGAGAACAGTCTATCACAATTAGTGGTGTTTTTTCAAATTTATCAAATGCTATTGATGTTCCCAAATCACTTTGTTTGTAGTAGGCATGTTGAAAGGCGGCAAACATCTGATACAATGTATGTTTATTACCCATAATATTATCATAGGGAAAGTATTGTGCATTCAAATATAAGCGAACATTATTCAAATTACAAAAATCAAATTGAGATATATCGTTACGAAGGCTATTCTTTCTATTAGTTTGCAGTCCTAGTACAACAAATCTTGGTTTATCCATTTGTGATGCCGTCTTAACAGTCCACTGATGACTTGTGCTTTCTGGTAGGGTAGGATACTCGTGTAATTGCCATGATCTGAATGGAAGGCTAATTGGTTTATCATTGTGAGATAATTTCAGTAGATTAAGACGAATTGTGTCTGCTACATGTATGTAGGGTACTTTCCATTGTATTTTTGTTAGATTAATTTCGATTTTAGTACCAGCGGTGGTTTGAATTGCATTTAAATCAGATGAGGATCGAAGCAGAACCAATTCTTGTTTTACATTCAGAATAATTTTTCTATAATCTTCCATGAAACCTAACCACATTTCCAGTGGTACACAAAAGCTGAATTTCTTTTTATTTGCCCATCCATCTCGATTCCATCCCGCATTCTCCCATATACATTTATTTTGTGGAGTTTCGCACAAGAGGTTTTTCATTGTTGTTGTCATGCCAACGTTACGTGTGCGGTCAACTTCGACTCCACCCACCTCATATCTAATCTCATCGAATAAATAGGCTATTCCATTGTTCACTAATACAAAGTCAACTTCAGTATTGTCTGCTTTTTGTACTTTAATATTACCCTCTATTAGAAGATAGCTTTTACATGGTAGAGTGTAGACATCCTGTTGATTTACATTGATACGAATTTCATCATTATTTTTGTATGTTTGTGATGCGTATGGTGTGTGAGTGTGATACTCGAATTGGGTTATACTCTCATCGAATTGTACTTTCTCACCAACATTGAATATTGAATCAATTTGCATACCATGAGGAATTTGGTGATTCATTGTTTATATTTTTATTATATACAAAAAAACCTAATCTTTGAAGTAGTTGTCTATTTTTAGGTGTAAGTAATTTCCTATCTGTTGCATCATGCTGTTGTGATTGATGATTTTTTGTAAATATTAGCATATTTTTTTATATATATGTAATTATACACTAACTGGTTTCTTTCTTACATGTAAGCGTACTGTTATTGTTTCTCCACGAAAGTTTACCACATTCCCGTCCTGATCGATTATATTTATACAAATTTGATTTATTGTGTTTGTATTGATTGGCATGTACACCACAGTTGTGGGTGATTCAATTATTTTATAGCCAGGTGGTACAATTGTGTAAAACTCATGAATTGTGTGACCTTCACTGCCGTTATTGTACGAACCCTGTGCAATATTGCATTCTACACGTATACTATTTACACGCATTATATGAACCGGTTTTGTTGATATATGCCATTTATTTGCTAGTAATTTTTCATGTTGAAATCCAAGTATTGGACCAATGCTGTCCTTCATAGTTAGATCAATATCTTTATCTGCATACAGCTCACACTGTAGTGTATTGTTGTTGGCTTTGATTCTCAGTTGACTGCTTGTTAGTTTAAGATTATTTCGAATATAATTTAGAATATCCTCCAATTTGTATGATCCTTCTGGTATTTCCACCACACGTCCATCATACACAAACTTATTATTTACATTTGTTTCAATATTTGGAATTGTATTGTATGTGTACATGTTTACTAGACCCACTTCATAGTCAAAGCTATCCAATTCAACTGGTGGGAAGATTTCACTAACCAATGGATTCTCGTTTGCTGTTAGCGTAAACATAATCACTATATTTTTTATACAGCCACAATAGACACAGATGTCCGCATGAGTGCTCCATTTGCTGATATTTCTTGTAGTTGTATCGAACTCTTACACCCTGCATATATTTCATAAATTCAAGTGGTGGACTTAGATTACCAAAACTATCAAAATAGTCACATAGATTAGCGTTTTTGAAGTAGCACGTCCAATGAGTGCCCTCACCAATTTCATTATCCAGATTGATTATACCCAGTTCTAGGTGTTTGAGTGGTGTATTTGGTAGTTCATCTCTCATATATATTCCACGTAACAGTAAGTCAAGCTGTTTTGCATACTTTACTATATCTACATTTGATAATGGGGATTTTTTTTTAAAATGGCTTTCAATGCACTCTCTACCTTCTTCTTCTTCTTTATACCACAACCTTTGTACGGTTTCAAATAGACACCTTTGCCAAGTTTCTTTCCTCCTCCACCAAATTTCACTTTTGCATTCATAAGATTTGTAACTAGATAGGCTGCTGCTCGTTCAGGAAGACTAGCATCGGCTGCTTTTACTCTTTCCCACGCGAGTGCTGCAAGTTTCCTATCAGCTTCCGTTCGATTTTGTGTTGGGTCACTATAGACTATATCATGCTCTCGACACGCTTCATCTAATCTATTTATTCCTTTATCTCCTCTTGCTAATCGTTTTTTCAAGTTTGTCGCGGGTCCACAGAATTCGTACCCGGGAATATGGAGCTCCATGGGCAGTAAATCAATTGCTTTATTAATTACGGAACCCAATATACCAGATCCCAACTTCTTTTTCATTGACCTCTTCTTTTTCGGAGTATTTTTTCTATTCATTTTTATATAGATAATTTTTCTCATACCATCTTTTAAATGAAGAATTATAGATGGAGAGATCCTTTACAGCCTCTCTATAGTTGGTAAGTAATTGTGAATCTGTCATGTGTTTCCACTGTTGTCTAATATCAATGTTTGGTAAGTAGAAATCTTTAACTGTATCTATTTGTTGTGCTAGAGTAATGGCGTTTTGAAACAAGTTTATCATCTCTTCTCTCTCCAAGTCCAGTGTCTCTTTTCTACTCAAATGTCGACCAAATTTATCAATAGTCATACTTGTTTTTATTATAATTCATGTTTGTAGATAAATTTACTCTCAAACCATGCTCTAAAAAACCATGGATTTTCAGTTTCCTCTGAATATTTTCTATACTGATCAAATAGGTTTGGATCTGTCATTGCTCGCCACTGATCAATGTTGTTGAGATCAACTCTTGGAAGGTGGTGTGCCGCAAGTGGTATCAATTGTAGGATATCAATTAAATTCTGCACCAATTGTTTCAATTCTTCATTGATATTTGCCTTTCTACTTGCATTCAAATGTCGCCCAAATTTATCAATAGTCATTTTTATAATACTAAATTACCACCTATAATGATACCGATTTCACGTAATTCTTCAATTATTGATGCAATTTCTGAATCATGACCGGTGTGTCCGGCAAGTTTTGAATTAATCAACAATTCCAATCTTTCACACAATTCATTTGGATTATCCCAATAGGTGTAGACGTTGCTGTTAGGTGAGGTTTCAATTTGCATATCATGTATTCCACTACCCAGTTTTTGTTCAACTCCTTTAACACGTTTAGGTGGAAATAAATCTTTAATTATGCGAGTGTATTTATAACTGGTATTTCTTTTCACACGTCCCAATGCATCAAGATGAACTCCAGTTAGTTCAAGTATACGTTTATAGTCGACAAGATCACCTTTCCTATAGATGAATGTATCTGGAATTGCTTTGAATAGCAGCTCTAGTAGACCATGTGTAAGCGGGAATGATTTATTACCATCAATAATGATTTTTTTATCATCAAACTTGATAACTTTCTTTCCAATTTGCCATTCATTGATTGTGGGATTAAAGTGAACTCCATACAGATTTTGACCTTTTGTTGTTCTCATAAAATTATCAATGTATTTACCTATACGATTTCTAGATGCAAATTTCCGACTAGACTCTCTACTGTCTCTTCTACTACTTTCATCTAAATTACTGGGAACATTGGAGGTGTCTAAATTAGAAGATTCTAAATTACTGGGAACATTGGAGGTGTCTAAATTGGAAGAGTCTAAAAAACTGGGAACATTGGAAGAATCGAAAATGTTTGTTGTATCTAAATTAGAAGCATCTAAATTAGAGGTATCTAAATTAGTGGAGTCTAGAATGGGGTAGTCTTCCTCCTCCTCCTCCCCCTCCTCTTCCTCATCCTCCCCCTCCTCTTTCATTTCCTGTTTAACATCAAATAATTGTTGTTGTTTAAATTGATTCAATGATTCTGTAATTGGTTTATATTGTTTCTGTAAATTTTCTTCTTCACTAATTGCATCATACGATAATTCTCGATGTTTTCGACGTATAGAGTCACGCAGCTGTTTTATATTATTCTTGATGGCTGTCAATTCTTTGAGATCCTTTTTCAATATCATTTTTATAATAGGATAAATTTATCAAACCCAACCCTGTATCTCCCATTATCCAGTCCACAATCTTTGTTTATGACTAGAAAATTATTATTATTCCATGCTTGAGCACACATTCTACTGAATTCATCTCTACTCAAATCGGGATATACATGATCATGATATATGTGTTGTAGATTACGATTATCCTGTTTGAATATAACAATCAAATTACTGTTGTCTCTAATCAATTGTTTAGGAATACTAGAGTACGTTTGACAAATGTAGAAACTATCAATGTTTTTGTGTCTACCCATACTGAAATAGTCTCGAATATTCTGTTGTTTTTCCATACAAATATCATCGAAAATCATAACTGAATTGGTGTGTGCATCGTTTGGGTGTGGTATTTCTTCATTATGCTGGTACAGATTGAATCCAACCTCGGCTACTTGACTCATAATTTCCTTGAGAAGTTGATACTTGTCTTGCTGGTGAGATTTGGTGAATACATATAAATGTGAAAACTTGACACCATTCTCGGCAAATAATAAATTAAAAACAGTATTTGTTTTTCCAACATTGGACGGCCCACACACAATACATCTTACACTATTTGGTAGAAGCACACTGTGTCTTATTTGTTGCTTTTTATTTAAATACTTGTCAAAGTTAATCAGTGGCAGTTTTGATTTGTGCTGTTTTAGCTTCATTTTTTTAATGTATTATTATCAATCCATGAATTGTATTTCGAATCAAAACCCAACCATTTCACATACAATTTATTGCCTTTCTTCTTTAGCACTCTTTCAATAAGATACACATCTGGGTACTTGGTTTTCTTCATTTCATACTCATAGAATGCACCCTTAATAATTTTATTGTTATCGTCTTTGAGGTGATAGGTGAGGGGAATGCTTGGTAGTACATTGTGTACAGTGAAAATCTCATTAGTGTAGTTTGGTAGGTATCCTTTATCAAATATTCGCTTGTAACGAGTGATTCGAACCTTATCACCGATTTTAAACTTTTGCTTTTTAAGTTTGAAGGAACGCAGGGTCGCCTTATCAATATTCATCAGTACATACTTTTCATTTTCAGTATTCACCTCACTCGGTTTCATGCGAGTGGTTCGATGAACGGTGTTATTGTATTTGTCTAACAGTTTTGGGAGTAAATTCAACCATTTATAATTTCCCTGTACAGTGAATTCACGAAACATGTGCTCTTTCAGGGTTCTATTGAAACGTTCACAGATTGCCGCCTTCTTATTACTGAAAGTACTATAGTGATTGATATTGTACATTTTAAAGAGTTTTTGAACAGTAGCATTGTAGAACTCTTTACCAGCATCAGTTTGGAAATTCTTTATCTTATTCTGTTCAAGTATTGGTTTGAGGGCGTTTGCCACATCATTACCCGATTTACTTTTCAATGGTATTGCAAATGCAAATTTACTAAAACAATTTATTACTGTCAGTATGAATTTGAAGTTTCTATTGATGGTACTGTAATTTGACATATCAACAAGATCGGCCTGGTACAGATCTGTTACGCCTTTGATTTCTGTACGACGTGTGGGAAAATTGTGTCTAACACTTGCATGTAATTCTTGAGCAAGTCCTTCTCTTGTATTCATTTTTTTTTATACTAGAGTTAGATCTCCGCTATAACCACCATTAAAACCACCGTTAAAACCACCGTTAAAATTTAACCGCCGTTAAATTTTTTCATGAATTTTAGCTCCCGTGAAAATGGGAATTTTGGGGAT
>OX418219.1:6844036-7065823 GCA_948455865.1 Conomelus anceps
AGATATAATTCTTCTTTCCCCCCAAAGTGGTCAGCAGCTTAGCTGTAACATTTTGTTTCTCTGTGCGTTGATATTTGGAAAATAGCTCTATCGGTGGTTTTTCTCTTACGGGAGCTAACGGGAAATCATTATGTTCTTCATGCAGTTCTGCAGGATATTCAAGATCAACCTCTAAAACGAATCCTGTAGCTGCATCGTCCGCAACATTCAAAATATCTAATGCTGATATTTGAGATGGTGTTAACCAACAAAAGTCTTTATAGGGTAAATAATCACTAAGACAGTATGCGTAAAGGTTATTAGCATCAAGATAGGCAAGGTAAGAACAAGGTTTATCTTTATCATACGCAGAACCCATGTATGGATTGTTTGCAACCGCATGACGATGTGAAACACAAGAATAACCACCGCGAATCGCACATTCAAAAAAAAGATGTTGACAAGGATCTGTTATCAGCTCCAGTTCTATTTTAGTCATAAATAACATGCTTTGAAACGAGTATTGCGGGAGCGATATAAATTGAGCGGGATCCAACCCATATTGATTGAAGAAAATCAATCTCAAATCTTCAAAAACGTCTGCAAGACAAAGAACATCACGAAGCAAATAATTATCATGATAATCAGCCATTGTTTTCATAGAACAAGTCTCCCATACTTCTTTTGCATGTCTGTACTCATTTTCATCTAGTTCCTCTTCTGTCAGACTATTATAAAATGCTTTAATCGGTGGAAGTTCAGTTTCATTAAATCTTGTTGGTCCATCCATGTAGTCATAGCAATAAACGCCCTTTCGTAAATATAATTTTTGTTCACTTTCATTTTTAAAATGTGCACACAATCGTTTGAATTTTGTCTTATATTCATCACATTCTGCTAGATTTTTAACTAAAGTTTCAAGCGAGCTGTTCATAAACTGCAAACTATCGATAAATTTAATATGACCTATTGAAATAGTTAGAAATTTTTCTGTTGAACTGGCAATACAGCTAAGCTTTCTTTTATTATAAGCTAAAGACTGAATTACAAAATGACTATCATAATTTTTCCAATTATGGAATACTACAGGTATAAATGATGGAGCTTTACAATTCAAATTACAACTAACATGTGTTGCTCCAATAAATCGTCCATTAAAATGGTTGTGATGTCTACACCTAATTTCACCTTTGCTAAATACATTTTTACATAAACAGCAAATTTCAGCTGTATCAAATTCATTTTGCTCATTTTCACTTAAACAATACATTGGAACTTGAACCATTAAATCCTCATAAAGTTTATCACCAAGTTCAATTATTTCCTCAAGAAATTTACTAATAATATTCTCACCTAATACTTGCACTCTGTACAGACGAGGCTCTAAGTAAAATTCTCCATTTTCATTCAACACCACATATGCATAGCTGCAAGGGACATGTTTTGACGTTTTTTCTGTGAAAGATTTCCCTATTTTTTGTGAACTGTCACCACCGTCATTGTGTAATGGAACAATAAATGACTCAAAATCGCAATAAATTATATATTTACATTTAAGCGTATACGAATAGTTTGTAAACTTCATAACATTTTTTCCTGGCTGCGGAAGACGCGTTTTCTGTGTACCAAATGTTTTACATAATTCTATGTGACGTTTTAAGTTTTCTTGTCCATCGACATTTAAACTTTTATTTGATACAAAACGGTGAAAACAATAAGGACAGATGTGTACAGCACCTTTATGTTTAGTAAGAGCAGACAACAATCTAGATAGACCATTCTTATTGTTTGTTGTATTGACTAAAGTGAAATGGGATTTGTTTGGACAGCTATCTTTAAATAAAAGAAGAAGAGTAATATTATGCTCGCGCTCCCTATACAAAGAAACACGATAAGGGAAAAACTTTTTACGTGTTGCGTCATACGCAATAACACAAATGCTAAATCGTTCGTTCAAAATCTCGAATTTTCTAATATCACGTAAACCAACAGGGAATTTCATTCCTTTAGTATTTAATTCGTGTTCATATTGTTTTAAATAATCTACAGTTAGATTTCTACGTCTATAATGTAAATAAGCTAAAATACACCATAAAAAGCATTTAAAATCATTATTAACAATGTTAATAACAGCTTTTTTTGAAAGTATTTCTTTTGGTGTACTTATATATGTAGAATTATTGTTACATCCAGCATAAATCGGATTATATCTAGCTATATTTAAATACAAGGAACATATTCGATGAACAGTCCATCCTGAGCCAAATTTTATAAAACGATCAAGACCTTCATGTAATTTAGAACATGCTAATTCATATTGATCAATCAATTCGTCATTCTGACAAATATTAACTATATTATAAGCACGACTATGAAATGTAGCTGTGGTTTCAATGTTTAATTCTTTAATTTCATTAGCATCTGCTAACGGTGATATTTTCACTAGTTTTATATTAACTGCCATAAACCAACGAATATTATTGTCAAAACGTGATCCATTATGTTTTAATAACTCAAATATTGTATCTTTTAATGTTTCTAGCATCAAATCCAGATCTAATTCACTATTTAGAAATTGAAATTGAAATTTCAATACATTATTATTCAATGCACTTGTATTTTTTAGTTCGTATTCCATATTTAAAAAAAAAAAAACGTTATTGCTTTACAATGTCAAGAGCTCACCGCTAATTTGTCGTCAGCGGTTGATTGATGATCGATGCTGGTGATCGTGGGATGAAGTCAGTTGTGAAACCGAATGACCTCTCGAAGTGCGCACAATGAACAGGTGTGGCGTCGTTGAGGTGTGAAGAAGAAGAAGAAGCACACAATGAATAGGAGTGAAGGTGATGTCAATATTCAGCTCAACGTGATGGTTGTTGTTGAG
The DNA here is from genome assembly GCA_948455865.1 of Conomelus anceps. Classification (NCBI taxonomy): domain Eukaryota; kingdom Metazoa; phylum Arthropoda; class Insecta; order Hemiptera; family Delphacidae; genus Conomelus; species Conomelus anceps. The sequence continues at coordinate 6,846,903 of OX418219.1, forward strand.
ATACAGGTCTAGTACAGTTGCTTTATAAGTAAACTGAAACAGATATGTTTAAAAAACAATGTAGTAAAAGCAGAATTGAACAATAAACAAGATGAAAAAAAAAAAATATCAATGATTTACTAGTAACAAAATCTCACCTTTAATGGTGTAGTGATGGTGGTGCAGTAGGAGTTAACAATCCAAATGCCTCTATTTATACCCATGCGGGTATTTATAATCCCACTGCGGAAATATAATTGTCTTACTGAGATGTAATAATTTTTGACAAGATAAAATTAACTCCTGTTTTAAACCTTCCCGTTTACGTACGTCACAAACATGAAGTAAACAAATTTTTTCCTGGTTAACCCTTCCTAAATTGCAGTACCCGGATGATCGACTTTGTCTTCCCGAAATGTACGTGAGACAAACAAATTTTTTCCTGGTTGGTTCAAGGGTGTGCCAAATATGGTTAAGTGAATTTTTAAAATTGTACTTGACCTGAAAATGTACATGAGTTAAATAAATTGTTTCCAAGTTGACTCGAGAGAAGCTCTAAATATGGGCAAATGCAATTAAAAAATCGTTCTTGAAACGACTTTCGCTTGCATTAAGTTAGGATGTACTTGAAACGTTTCCTGGTGCAGCTTGCAACAAGAGAATGTTGCATTCTCTCTCTCTCATCACGTTTCTTACGATGCGGTAAAACCTGTTCTCAATCGTCGACTTCATCCGATGTTAAATTATCTATCTCCATTGAGTACATGTTTCCAAATTTCATTGAACAATTAAAACTGTAATCTGTCTGAGGTTGATGCGAAATTGTTATAATAATCAATGATATCCATAAAACATATGTAACAATCATGAGCATTACTGTCAAAGCAATTAATCTCTGCAAAATATTGATTATCGATATTAGAAATTTTATTGCTACTCCTCCTCGTGATCGTCTGTTTTGTTTTAACCACACACAAACGCTGATAATTAGTAGAAGAAGGCTTATCCGTCCATAATTTGAAACAGTCAACAGCATTATCATTAGTAAAGTTAACCAAATCTCCAATGTAATGATTAGAGATTTCAAGATTGTAATTGCTACTCGATCCATGACACTCTCCTTTCATGGGCAACTGTCAACTTAAAAACAATATATATATATATATATAACCAATCTTGCCTGCTGTAATTTTTAAAATGAAAAAATGAATGAACTAAAAATGTGTTTGCTTATTCCACTTACCTTTTGTGGATGCAGCGTGACTGGTGAACTAACGTTGAGTAACTGGCGAAAATCAAGCACTTACTCGCATATTTATAGTAAAATTAAAAAAAAAAAAGTTCTTGTGCATGTTTGTACATGCTCACAAACCTATCCTTATGCGAAGGAAACAATCTTTGTGAATTTAGAGTGCACTGTGTCGTTTCTCGATCATCGGACAAAACGAAGCATGCAAAACTTTTTCTTTAGCATCACAAATAATTATTCTGCAAAACACGCATTGCAAATATCTGTCTTTATGTAGAAAAAAACCATTTTGAGCAAAATATGACGCTTTAGCAATATATGGCGCTTTAAAAGTTTTTAATTGTTGTTCATAAGAGTACATATCCTGCTCTTTTTCATTTTCAATAGTTACATTATCCGTTGTTTTATTATTCAATAATCTGCAATTTGAACTAAAACGTTTATGATCAACTAACGGATCGTCCGTAATTTTCCAATCTTCAATTTGAATCCCGCAAAATGCACAACGGACTTTATCATTCTCTCCAGTATAGTATAATCCTTGTTTAGCTAAGTTCTCTGGTGTCAGTCGGTGATAGTCGAACTTTTTCCAATTAACAAATGATTTTAACCTTACCGACTCATAATACATCATATGCGATTGATCCATTGTTTGCTAGTTAATGACGTTCCAGCAAGAGAGTCCGCATTTAAATGAGCGTAATAAGCATACGCTGGAAGTAAACTCGAAGATGAACCCAGCACTTGGCGCTACCTGTATTTTAAAAAAATGAACTATATACCGACAGACTAAAAAGAGTACTTGGAGCATTCTTTCCAATTATTGCAAAGTTCATTTTGTTCTAGGTTTAATCATTTCATTGCATCATTTTAAAAATAAAAATCTTTTATGAGTAGTTCTTATAACGATTTATCAAGCGTTGTTGTTCTGGTGTTGGAAACTGGTTAGCATCATATTTAACCTCTGGCTCTGACATATTAATTCTACGAAAAAACTCGTCAAGACAATGTTCTAGTGTAAGTCCGCGACTTTCCAATTCCTCCCAGTTGAAAGTTCTCATAGCTATTAGACACTTTCCTATCAAATGATATGCATATCGATACATTATAGCATGTAAATGGTTCTTGTAATCCTGACTATTATGTACATAATCGATTAAAAGACTTTCTAATACTTTTATACTTGTGTTAAGATTCTCAAAGGAGACAAATCCGGCTTTTTCATTTCTAAATTCTGTTCTAGTCAGTAAATTTTCTTTATTAAATTGTTCTCTACTAATTAATTTTTCTTTCTCATTTTCAAACTCTGTTCTAGTCAGTAAATTTTCTTTATTAAAATCTTCTTTGCTAACCAGTTTTTCTCTCTCATTTTTAAACTCTGTTCTACTCAGTAAATTATCTTTCTTAGCTTTATTGAAGTCATCTTTACTAAGCAGCTTTTCTCTCTCATTTTTGAATTCTGTTCTAGTCAGTAAATTATCTTTTTTCTCTTTATTGAATTCATCTTTACTGAGCAGTTTTTCTCTTTGCCCCTTTGCTTCTTCGATAATTATTTTCAAACTTGAATGAAGATAGTCAGTTGAGACTAAAGCTGTTTTTTCTTTATCAAAATTTGATCTAGTCAAAATTGTTTTCTTGAGTTCATCTATTTGTTTTCCACTATCAATAATATGTTTACCATGTGAAACACGTCTGAACCTGTCTACAGACATTTTGTAACTGCAAGCTAAACAATAGTGTTCCTTCTAATACATTTACGCTCGGCCAGATCGAAAATTACCTCCCATAATTGTGCGCAATCAGTAATTACGGTAATTGAATGATCGGTACTACAACCATAATGGAAATGTGCACGTTCATCAATAATCATATCTAACAAATCGTATAGTTCAGATAGAATAGAATACTTTGAACTGGTATGTTTCTTACACTGTTCGCAACAGCAGTAGACTCTTTATCATCATCCTTATTAATTCGGTTCTCTACACAATACTGCGAATATCTTACACCGTTAGCTAGTTCAGTAAATTCGTCAAAAGAAATACCCATCAACAATCTGGATAATTTCTTGAATTTATCAAAACTGAAACATTGACTCATTATTAAGTTTATGTTCTCTTGCACAAAAGAGCAGCGTACTGTAGCTCTAACAAGCTTATACTGAATTGAAAACAATACTTACCTAATATTATATATGCTTCTCTTTCCACCCGACGGGAGGATGAATTTAATTAAACTTGATAGTTTGCTATCAGGTTTAACTAGCTCCATCTTTTTGCCGTAAGAATTTGCGGGCGTTAGCAAATTGCTTTCCCCATTTTAAAACTGAAAACATGATTATCTCACTTCTAAATTAGACTATTATTGAATAATGTTCATAATAGTTTAGCAAAGAAATGAGTAATGTATTTTCAACTATGAAACAGGCCTATACTTTACTTACCTTATTTGCTTCTCTTTCCACCTGACAAGAAGATAATTAATCTATGTTGTAAGAAGCGCAGGCGTTAGCGTTCAAGTGCTTCCCCATTTCACACAAAAATTATGAAACAGGCCTATTATACTTTCTTCTTCTTCTTCTTCTTCTTCTACGTTGGTGGTGGCGGACTAATTTGCTGCATCTTCAAGAAGAATCTGCGAGGGTCCTTCCTTCTGATGAATACACCTCAATACATACTTCTGATTATTAAAACTGTCCAAAGTATGCTCGTTCAAGTCAGATAGAAACCTTTCCGGTAGATATACATCGAAATAAGGTTGTGCTCCCGACGGTTTATTGAATTTACATAATCGCAAAATAATTCTTTTTCCAAATTGTGTACGTGCTAATCTCGCTCTTTGAATTTGATAGGGAAAATCAGATAGCAAGTCACGTATCTGAACAATAGGCACGACTTCGCTTGATGTCTTATTGAATCTAGTCAAGCTGAACGCTTGCATATCCTGATGCGGCTGCATGTTGCAGTGAATGATGAAGAAGCTGGTTGTGACTGGAGTTTTTATACTTTCTATCCCCACCACAAGATTTTCACTTCAAGGACAGACATGTTAAAACATGTCTGTGAACAGTCAATAACCTTTTGTTTCACATATTGCGCAACACTTGATCTTCAATTTGTAATAGTTTATGAATGCTTAATTTCAACGGTCTGTAATAACGTAGATAATCACTTATTTCGTTAATATCGACAGTATCTAGAAAAATCGCCTTTAATTGTTTTGCAAATTTAACATCACCTCCTTCACTTTTAGTTTTTGCAATAGCCTCTTCACACACTTCAAACCAATCAATATAGTTTTGTAATTTTGATTCCAATTCACTATCAGCACTTAACCATTTGCTCGGATCCATAGCAACACTGTTGGCTTACTACACCATACTAACTAACTTCTGTCTGCATTCAAGTATTTATATGAGTGGTAAAAGAACAGAAAAATTCACTGGATTAGCAACATCGCTTGTTAGATTGCAGATTCTTGCCTTGTGCAAGTACAATTGATATCCACACCATACACAAACCACTTCCTCTCCGTTATAATAGAAACCTTGTCGTGCATACTTTCGTTTATTATCTTTAGTGTAAAACTTACATGTTTTCATACTTCGCATCCTATCACCCTCACACAAATAATCCATTTTCCGTTCCAGCCCTTTTTCTGCTTTACACAGTAGCGATGTTAAATAGTGTCTAGCACTGAATAGGGCACACCTACCATCTGCAATCTTATTATGAACCTTGCAAGCATCAAAAGTCCAGCAAGAAGAAAACTTTTTATAGTCTGGTCTTTCAAAAGTATCTGGTATTAATTCGACTTTGTCGTGAAACTTCTTTAAAAACTCCACTTTTTCTCTGCCTTTTGTATAGATTCTATCATAATTTCTGAGACAAGATCTTATTATATCGTCAGAATAATCAACACTACCAAATTCCCACTTTATTTTGTGATAGTAAAATTCTAACCAGCATACGTCACGATACGCTTTCCATGATAGGTCTGATTTTGGAAATGGTGGTTTAAAATGTAAAATTACATAAGTATTTTTCGGATCAATCATGGCAAATTCCTTCACAATAAACTGATTGTAATCATCTTTGAAACCATGAAATTCAACTACAGCAAATGAATCATCAAACCTGACATGTTTGTTGTTTGAATCCTCCTTTGATAACTTCTCCTCCTCCGCCTGCTCCTCCAAGTCACTGCAAATATCAACAGACAAAGAATTATCCTCCTCCTCATCCTCCTCCTTATCCAGATTGCATTGTACTGCAGCGTCGCTATACAACTTCTTCCTTGAAGGTCTCGAAGAACAAATTTCACCCATGTCTTCTTTCACCGGCAGAAAATCCTCAAATATTGTTGATAGAGAATCACAAGATGACGATGTTCCGCTCGATAGCATGGTTATTCACCAACTGACATAAAACCAATCTGCTTCAATTTATATACAGTATAATGCTGCGCTCTAGCGGTGGAAAAACTATTGTATCTCTCTTACCATTGATGTTAGCGGTGTATACTCTACAAGAGTATCACTTATTAAAATACAATATGCGCTAGTTGAAGCCGGCACATCAGCTTCAAACTCAAAGTCTAATCTAATATCAATTGAATTCTTTAAAACTGACGATTGGTGGCTAGTGTCTATAACCAAAATTGGAGTGCTATCGCAAAAAGATTTATAATCAATTTCACATCCATGTTCCGAATTAATTGGTGAATTTTTATAGCTTCCTGCAAAATCTAAAAACATCCTATACATTAATTGTTTGTTTCCCAAAATACTGTCATATGGTTTATGTTCATTATTCAAATATACTCTAAAGCTATATAACTTATTCAAATCGAATTCGGCCATTGACTTTTTAAAATTCAATTTCCTTTCTGTTTGAAAAGTAAAAACTACAAACCTTGGTACATCCGAATGCGATGCAGTTTTTATAGTCCAACTATGTACTTTTGTTGTAGGTAAAACAGGATATTCGTGAATTTCCCACTTCCTGAAAGCAAGTTTTAATGGATGATCAGTATCGAGTAGACGTAAAAACCTGAGACGAACATGATCCTCAAGTTCAATGTAGGGTACTTTCCATTGTAACTTTTTAATATCTATTTTTATATTCATTCCGCTTTGTGACACAATACAATTTACATCTGACGATGCTCTTAACAAAACGAGTTCTTGTTTCACATTCAATATTACTTGTTGAAAATCTTCGAAAAAAGGTAGAAGCAACTTCAATGGTACGCAAACAGTAAATTTGTTATCAGTCAAAGTATAACCGTCTTTATCAAAACCAGCTAAATGATACATATTTTTATCGAATATGTTTTTCAAAAGTAAACCTTTTATTGTGCTAGTGATCCCTACAAGACGTGATTTCGAAATTGGTACTCCAGCAATCTCAAATTTTACTTCCTCAAATAAAAAAGCAGGCCATCCAGAACATAATTTTAAATCAGCATCCTGCCACACGCCTATATCTTTTCCACTTTCATCCTTTTGAGTCGCTACCTTTCTACACTTAACTTCTCCCTCAATAAGTAGAAACGATTTACAAGGTAGGGTATAATTATCTTGCGAGTTTATCGGAATTCTTATCTCATCCGAATTAGAAAAGCTTTGGTTGGCATATGGCTGATGTGTACGGAATTCAAAACTCTTTATTTGGTTGAAAACATGTATTTGTTTCTCAACGTTTAAAACCTCGCTTATTGCCGCCGATGACATTATTCCAATTCACTTGAAATCCTAATTTCTCTAGAATCCTTGCACTTTTTGATGTTATCGCACCACTGTGCATAACACTACTAACCCGTTTATTCACTTGTCTCTTTACTCTCCTTTTCCTTTGTTTAGTTGTGCATCTATCTTTCTCACATTTAGCATAGCTATAGTGAGTTGGATGCGGATTGAATATGATGAATCCCATTGTTATATCTTCTTTTGTATATGCAATTTAACTGTCAATGTGTCTCCTCTGAAATCGATAAGTGATCCGTTCTGGTCTGTCACTTTCACATTAATGCTATGAAATCTATGTGTATTCAAACCTACATAAATAATTGGACTTGGCGTTTCATTAATTAGATAGCCAGGAGCAACTCGTGGAAGAAACTCATAAATAGTATGATTTTCTTTTCCATCACTATAACTTCCACATGCTAAATTACAACTTACCACAATTCTTGTAATTCTTGTTATGGAAACGGGACGCTTAGAATAATGCCAAGTATTTGAGCTTAAAACCTCATGATCAAATCCTAATATTGATCCAATTGAATCATTATGAGTTAAATCAATTGGTTTATCGGAAAAGATTTCAACTCCCATTGTGTTATTGTTACCACGTATTTTCAAATTATCTTCGGTAACATTTAATTTTTCTTTGATCATAGATGAAATTGAATCAATCTCATATGAGCCAGTGGGTAAATTGATAATTTGGTTAGAGTACTGAAATTTTGAATTTTCATTTTCAATCACATTTGGAATCGAATTATAAGTCCACAAATTAACCAGCCCAATTTCATATTCATAATTTTTGTCCAACTCTATGATTTGTGGCAATTGTTCTTGTAAATCACTGGTTGACCCAGTCAACGTTATCACAGTCATGCTGCTACTAACACCACTCTTCACTTTCAACTGTTTACTCTAACTGTCCACTTAAGAACAGCAAACACAAATGTCCGCAAATGATTGTGTCAGGTTTTTGCATTTCATCAGCATTATAAAATATATTCACCCCTTTGTGTTTGTTCCAATAATTCACCAACTGTAAGGGTGGCTGGAGATTGCCAATTGAATCAAAGTACCATACATTCTCACTTTGTTTTTTATAACAAACCCAATGAGTGCCACCTTGTCCACCAAATTGACTGTCCAAATTAATGATAAGATTTTCATTACGTTGTATTCTTTTTGGTAACGAATCCAGCATATATACACCACGGAGTGGAATTTCCAATAAATGTGACCATACTATAAGATCGTAATCAGATAATGGTTTATCAAGTTTTAAATTTTTAAAAATACTAACATCATTCATGTTTATTTCCTTGTCTTCTTTCGCTTTGTGCCTCCTTTTGTTTGCGTCTTTCTTCTTCTTCTTCTACCACCTTTCATTAATAAGCCATGTGCACCATGTGGTACTGTTGAAGATGATGTGTTCAACACCCGTCCTCCTCCCCCTCCTCCACCATAAGTTATAGGGTAAGGTCTTAAATAGAAACCTTTACCAGTATTATTTACATGTTGTGTTAATCGTTTAATCGCTTCCCGTCTAATATAATCACTATTTCTTTTAGCAATACTGTTTGTTTTTTGTATGGCTTTCCTTCTCCTTCTTCTTCTTCTTCTTCTATGCACATGTGGAATTTTTATTCCTGATCCCACTGCTGACTTTCCTTTCATTGCTAATGTAACTAAATAGGCTAATACCTTTTGACTATAATCTGTATCTGGATTTTTAAAAATCGACCAAGCAGTCTCAGCTAGAATTTTGTCTGCTTTTGATCGTGAAGAATTGTCACTAGATTTATCATAAGCTATGTCATGTAACTTACAAGCCTGGTCAAGTTTGTTAATGCCTAAATCACCTCTTTTTAAACGTTTTTTAAGCTTTGTGCCTGGTCCGCAGAATTCGTACCCTGGAAAATTCAGTTCTATGGGGAGCAGATCAATACCTTTATTCAAAATAGAACTTGCTACACTTCCTGTTTTACTCACAAGACCTTTTGCAATACCAGCTAAACTAGATAATAATCCGCTGCCTACAATCCCTTGTTTCCTCTGTCTACTTACAACAGTCCTTTTACTGTTTTGACAAACTAACTTTGTCATGTTTTCGTCTAGACCATCTCTAGAACACTAAACGAATGTAAAACATGTGATCTACCTACCTAGATAATTCTGCAAACATGTTTTGTTCTATCTATAAGCTTCTTCACATCTTCTTCTGTTTGACTTGCACAATTGTTAAGAATTTGATAAGAATTGTAAAAATTACATACGTGTGAGTAAGGCGAGAGTAAAGTCGAATACCAACTTTCAAGTTGATAATCAAACGATTTTGGTATATTATTTAAACCTGATCGAACACAGGCATTAATAAAGAATAGTGTTTTATTCTTTGTTTTCTCCATGTCTAACAGATGATTAGAAAACCAATCTGATTCGTTATTATCTCTGTCAAGTAAATTATTTACATCTTCTTCCTTTTTATTGTAAGTTGAATTAAATACTCCTTTTCGAAATTGTATACTATTATTTAGATTTACAGTATTTTGTAGAAACGGTGTGCTACAATTTTGTTGATGGTGAACTAAGACAGAATAATTTAGATAGAGTAAAACTAGAATTGTAGTCCAATAGGTTATAAGTGAGCATATGCAAATTGACTTAAGTGTATTTACTGTTGAACTGATGCAAGCCAATTGTGGTTTTGAAGTTTCATCTTCTTCTTCTATAAGAGGAGACATCATGTGTGCTTTGTTCAAATGTTCAGAACAAACTGAATTGTATGCCTCTCTTCAGAGGCAAGGTCAAGCACTTCTCACAAAAGAGACTCAAGAACGCGGACGGGGGGCCCGCGGTCGGGGGCGGCGCCCCAGGGTCAGTTGCTAAATACCTAGAAAAAAAAAAAGAAAAATTCATGCAGTACAGGTTTGGGCAAAGCCTAAAAAAAAGGAAAAAGACCGTGGGCGCATGGCCGTGGGCGCGCGGCCATTTTCCTTTGGACAGTGACAGGGGGGCTTGAAGGGGGGCAGGCCAAGGGGGCTTGAGGGGGGTAAACGGACCCCCACTCCAACATGTGCAGCCAATGGCGTGCCTCAAAAATTTACAAAATGGATGACTAACTCCCCCCTACAGGGGCGTGGTCTTCTCCCATTGGCCAGGGGGGCGTGGCCTAAGGGGGGGTGGCCTTGAAATGCAGGCTTGTGATTGGGTAGGCTGAAGTCTCTATACACCACTACTATTGTCCAAAACTTTTTGAAGAATATTTGTGAATTCTTGATAATATTTATCTATGATGAGAAAATGTCAAGAGCGTCCAAAGTCCCTAATATTTTCTGCTTCAACCACAAGTTTATATGCAAATTCCATGAAAAAATGGTGGAGCATCATGGTATACAACTTATTCATTGAATAAACCAATTATGAACAAAAATGGAATTTCATCAGGATGGATTGCAGAATAAATTTATCGAATAAAACGATTGTTAGGCCTATGAAAATAACGAACTTTTTCAGCTAGAGTTCAGACCAGACGATCAATTACCACTTTTTAATGAATAATTCCAGTTCTTCCCCACTCTTGAAGCTAATTTGCTGACTAAATTCTGACTTCAACTTCATTAGCGGTATTTTTATAGATGAGAAAGCTCTCAAGAACCCTGAGCTCAATAAGTTCTCGACGGTAACTTCTCAAGAGCTCTGAAATGAATGAATGAATAAATAATTTTCTAGAAGTTTTTTTAAAATTATTAGGTGGAAACTGAGAAACGTGAGCAGTAAATTTGTTTTTGAGGGAGACCGTCACTATCGATTGAAGTTGAAATCTGAAATTCGGCCATGTTTGAGCGTCGTTTCCACTGCTATTAATTGAGAGGAACTGAAGCTTTGAGCCAGTCACTTTCCCCAACAGATTTCCCCCATCGTTCAGTATTTTCCCCTCTAGAATATCTTGGCGATTACTTCTGGTTGATATTTTTACTGACTTTGAACCGCACCCGAAAATAAAACCAATGGCAAGCGGAAAATGATCAAAGGCGTCTGCTCCACTCCATGAATAACTTTGAAATGGATTAATTAAGTTGAAATTACGATGGAAGAATGGCTGTGAGAGGTTTTACGAATATTTTGTAACAGGACTTTCTTTAATTTCATCGAGAACGGTTTTGTGTCATAACTTACTGAATTTCTTCCAATTCATTCATATTCATTCACAGAGTTGATATGGCATTGCCAAAGCTCGAGATGAAAATTCATTCTTTTTTTGTTCATTATAGATTCTAAGAACTGTATTGCTGAATTGAGTCGCTTTAGAACTATTCTATTATAAAGACTGGACGTCGATATGGAAGTTTCATGCTAAACTTTTCAATTTTTATTTGACATTTTCTTAAGAATTTTTATTTGACATTTTTATAAATTTTTAATTCTCATTAATTTTTTTTTTTTTGGAAATGAGATTTATAAAATAAGACTGTTCTGCAACTTTTGTTCAATATTTACATTTACTAACATGATATGATACCTGTACTTCACTTATTATTTATATCACTTTATTGTTCAATATTTCTATAGTCTCTTTTCTTTCAAGGAAAGCGAAGCACGATTTTTGAAACAAAATCTAGTATTCAAATGAAAATTGTTGTTTCAAGATTTAGAATGAATTTGTTGATTTTGAGTAGAATTTTTGCTTTTTGGGAAGTGTTAGCCGCGAGGCGTAGCAGGTATCTGTTCAGATAGAGATAAGCTGCGTTCTGGTAGGTCCTGTTTGTAACGGTGACCGATTAGATTGACCAGCAAAATAGACACTGTTCTCTGCTGTAAAATCACTTCACGGTGATTCGGAACCCACCTAAAACTGTAGGTTCAACTCATCAATCACAATCATCCAACTCATTACTCACGGACAGGTCTCAGACCTGTGTGGGCTTCATTCTCAGAAAAAAAAATAGTTCCACATTCATTGTAAGCTCCATTTAAATACCAAAATATCGTTGGTAGCCTATTTATCATTCCATGCTTCTCAATAATTATGAATCAGCCTATCACCCTTCAATGAATTGTAGACTAAAGTGTTACAGTGATACTTATTGGAAATAACAGAAAGCTTTGCCAAAACGCTAGGCTAATTACGGCTAATTAAAGGGAGGACACCATTTGTACGACTGTCGTTTTAGCCGACCAAGAAACAAAGGTGATTAAGTCACATCTAGCCAGGTTAGGTTAGGATGGTTATGCAGTTATGGCTGCGCTAGCAGTGGGTCGATCAAACTGTTAGGTCGTCCTAAAGGATACCACCCCTAGTTAAACACTATGCTACGCTTTATTACTTGTTGATGACATAGAGATTCTAATGAATATATTGTATAATTTTCTAATTATTTGTACATATGAATATAATTGTTTCACGTAGTGGAATTCTATTTGAAAACGATATAACATACAACTTTATTGGAAACAATATAACACAAACAGCTGAAAAGCAGAAGCTGAATGAAAATATAGTTTTTACTACCTTTACTCTTTACTTCCAGTTACTATTCACTGTGATGAATTCCATTCATCAAACTTGTCCTATTTATTCTTGTTTCACTTCAAACTACTACTAAAGCGGAACTTTCAAATGGCCTTTGAATACATTTCAATAGTCAAAAAGTGTCATAAAAGATTGTTAAGAACTACTCACATCCAAGATGAACAAGATCAGACATTTGCAAAAAGAAAACTGTAATAACTTTTAATTTCAGCCAATTTTTCTGTAGCGGCTATAGTTACAAATATAGGATATGTTAAGAACTACTCATATCTAAGATGAACAAGATCAGACATTTGCGGAAAGAAAATTGTAATAACTTTTAAATTCAGCCAATTTTTCTGTAGCGGCTAGTAACAAATATAGGAAGTAGCCTTTCTCTGAGTGAAAAAATTCATGGGAAATAAAAGGAATTCCATCAAATGCTTGCGATAAGAAAAAATAATTTTCTTTTAATTTCAGTCACTAGTGTAGTATTTTTCTGGGGAGGCTAGTGAAAAATCTATACTAAGTAGCCCACAAAAAACCCACCAGATAATTGCAACAAAAAAATGAGATATCTTTCAATTTTAGACATTAGTGTTTTTCTGTGACAAATATTATGGGAAGAATAACAAAGACCATCAGATAGTCGCGACAAAGAAATGGAATATCTTTTAATTTCAGCCATTATTGCAGTGTTTCTCTGTAGCTATGAGAAATGTGGGGCCGTTGGTAGTTGAGTAAATATGCCATTATTTCATTTTGCAACGAGTAATGGTGGTAATTCGCCACGGCTGGTGTTCAACACCATTACTTTCAAATTAGACAAGGAAGGCTCTCGTGACTGGAGATGGAGTGCTGGCCTAAATTGGCTGAACGTGGCGCCCATTCTGGAAAACTTCTTTTGTGGCCCCCTTTTCCGCCCCCCCTCCACAGGGGGTGCACCACAAAACTGATGATGATCACTTGTTATTTGTTGCGGTTGTCTCGCTCAATCATCCCGTCTCACTCACACTCTTTTGTTTCTTGTTTCATTCGTTTGAACAGGAAATGTATCTTCGTCATTCGCACTAAGGCCCGACTACACTGGTCGTCCGTTAACGCTCGTAGGCTTTTATAACAATGTGTTTCATGATGAAAACTAACATAATACTGTAGTAGAGTCTTCTCTGTATTGGTGATGATGATATTGTGGTGAATATCCGTAATAGTTAATAAAAATGTCACAGTCACTTGAATCATCTCGTGTTTTACTATTTTAATGTTACCGGTCAAGTCTGATTGCTCAATTCGTTGAGGCTGTGCGCAGGGTTTTTGTTCATCTACATATTTATTCACTTTTATTACATTGGATGTTATTAGGGCTTTAAAATGTTATCTATTACTGTGAGAAAAAGTTTTGTTCATCAATTATTTTGTAAAATATGTGGGTTCAAAGTTGAAATTTGAAATGTTATATAGTATATTGCTGCGAGAAAATTTTTTTCCATCAATTATTTTGTGGAATATGTGGGTTCAAAGTTGAAAATTCTCTGTTTTTGGGTGCGATGGATCTCACCTACGAATGATTTTAAACTTTTGATGAATTTTCTGTTACTAAAAGACATTTCAAGGAGTAAAATGACTCATTTTTCCTCCAATCAAGCAATTAGTTTTTCCAAATGCATGTTTTCAAATCTGTAGAAAAATTCAATTTTGAAAAAAAAAACATTTGTTAGATCGATATGAAAGATATGTCGTTTTATTCCTCAAGGTATCTTTTAGTTATGCAATATTCATCAGAAGTTTAAAATTACTCATAGATGAGATCAATTGCCCCCAAAAACCGAAAAATCTCAACTTTGTACCCCCTTGTTCACAAAATAATTGAAGAAAAAATGGTTTCTTCCTTACAGCAATAGATAACATTTCAAAGCCCCAATGACTCGGTAGTAGGGACAATTTATCATATGGAGCGTTTTACATGCACCCGATTTTTTAAATTATATATGATTCGATGTAATTATGCCGGGTAAACAAAAACGGTTACCTGATGCCGTGTATGTGTGAAACACGGAGATCATGAGTTCATACTTTCAGAACTATGTTAAAATAGCATCGTGTACATGATGTGATTAACATTTTTTTGTACATTTAAATGAAAGAATAGTAATCTAATCTAAAATACCTTCTCACTCTTATATTCTGTTTCTCTCTATCTCTGTTCTCTCTCTTATTCGAGCAGTTTCAAAGTAGCTGCAGACTATTATTTGTTGGTTTCTATATATATTTTTAATGATCTAAATAATTGTTTAAATTTCAAGTTATAAATGTATTCCAAATTCATAAGCTAGATTTAAGATATATTACCTAAGGTCAAGTAAAGGATGGACGAATTTTGTCGAGACTTCGCCATTTTATGTAAATACGTCACTAGGATTTTCTCTAGTAAAAATCATTGGCTTTACATTTGCTACCTATGTGACGGTAATAATGCTATATTTAAAATAATTTAAGAAATTTTGTAAATTCACATAAATGAAGTGTTCTAATCTAATCTAATCTCTCTTTTTCTTTTACCTAAAAATAAATTATCATCCACCCTCCTTCAACCAGCGACAACTGTAACATATTGTATTGCGCATTATTTTTTGAAAGCTTGGTACCATATTGAGTGAATTGGGTTAGAAAACCCCGTTTTTTAAAGCAGTGGTTTTGTCAACCATTAAAATGCTGCATGAATGAGATCTGTGCTTTTTTCTAGGGTTTAACAGAATCATTATTTCTGTGGCGATCCCTGTAACAGGGTTTCATGGATTGCCGTTTCGATAAAAAAAGAGTTTAAAACCTTCGAGCTCACCAATTTAAACGGGGACATAACATTTTGCACACTAAACTGAAACCGCTACGTATAATTTTCATTCAAGTGGATCGATTTGTAAACCACGAGTTCAATTTGTCCCAGTTTATGATAGATGACCTCTGTTTATATGTAATGGAATAGCATGTTAAATCATATGCCAGCCAGTGCGGCTTTTCTGATGAATTCAAATCAATTTCTTGACAACTTCTTGAGAGTTTTCTTTGAATATACCTCTTTTTACTTTGATTTCCATCAAATATTATTATATTCCGATGATAATCACTTGGAGTCATTAATCCTCACCCTCTCCTCCTCCTTCTTTCAACTCCTTCATTCCTCTTCTCCTTCAACTTTTCTTTTCATCCTCCTATTTCTCTTCCTTCTTGTTCTTCTCCTTATCCTCCTTCTCGTCCTCCTCTTCCACTTCCTTCTTCTCCCCATCCTCTTCTTCCTAATCCTCCTCCTCCTCCTTTGACACCTCCTAATTTTCCTCCTCCAACTCCTCTGCCTGCTCCTCTTTCTCCTTCTCCTCATCCTTCGTCTCATCCTTCTCCTCCTTCTCCAACTCCTCCGCCTGCTCCTCTTTCTCCTTCTCCTCATCCTTCGTCTCATCCTTCTCCTTCTTCTCCAACTCCTCCGCCTGCTCCTCTTTCTCCTTCGTCTCATCCTTCTCCTCCTCCTTCTCCTCCTCCTTCTCCTCCTCCTCCTCCTCATTCATCACCACCCCTTGCGCCTGATATTGCCCCTCCTCTTCATCCTCTACCTCTAGAACCCCAATCCTAATCTTCCTTCACCTCCTCCTCCTCGTAGTTCTCCTACTCCCCCTCATCATCCTCTACTTTCGCCACCTTCTCCTCATCCTAATCATCATCCTTCTTCTCCACCTTCACCTCATCATTCGCTCTCACCTCCCCATCCTCCCACTCATTTATCTCCTCCTTTACCTCCTCTTACTTCTACTCTCATCTTCATATTTTCTTCCTTTTTTCTTATTTTTTCTTTCCTTCTTTTTCTTGTTCTTCTTTAACCTTTCCTAATAATTTTTTTCTTCTCCTCCTAATCCTTCTTCTTCTTTTAATTATTTTTTCTACTTTTTCTCTCCTCTTTCTTCTTCCTCTTACTCTCCTCCTTTTGCTCCTTTTTTCTTCTTATTCTCCTTCATCTTCTTCATTCTCTTCTACTCAGTTTTTTCTTTTTTGTCTCTGTTTTGTTTTCCTTAATCTTTTTTATCTTCTTACTATTATCCTCTTCCTTCTTCTCCTTTTTATTTTTCTTCTTCTTTTCCTCCTTCTTCTTCTTTTCCTCCTTCTTCTTCTACATTCTCTTCCAATAAGTTTTCCTTTTATTCCTTCTACTCCTTCTTCTACTATTACTTAGTCTTCTAATTCTCGAATCGCAATTCAATAATGCACCCAGACCACTGTTTTGTCTCATGTAGCGCTAGAGTTTCGTCGACAGAGAACATCATCAAAACGTTTCTATCCAAGATAGTACATCATGATCCCCCTCAAACGGCACCAGACATTTATAGCTCCATCCCAATAACAGCGAGTGAATTTTCTCCTTTAGAGACAAGAAGATTATTTCGAGCAGATTATTTTGTTGGACTTTGTGACATATCAGTTGGTCAGCATCCAAAGGCACCAATGACACTGCGAGAAAGACGGAGATAGAAAATGGAGGCTGTATGAGACAAGACAGAGAAGGAAGATGAGTTGAATGAGTGGGAATAGCGCACAAGCGTAGTGAGAAATGTGGGATTGGATGAAACCAGAGAGGTCCTTTTGTTCTGGCAAGTCAGCAATGTTGCAGTTGTACCTGTGCGTGAGTGTGCGTGTGTAGGTGTGTAAATTGAGATGTGTGTTAGTGTGTAGTGAGCTGAAACATCACACAGGATTTTCGTTCTACTTGGAAGAGTTTGAGATCAATGAAATAGTCGACGTTACGACGTTTTAAAGCTCGCCGGTGGCTGGATAAATGAAAGAGGATCGTTTCGCATTATTTACTGAGTATTTGAGCAATTACTACGAGCCTTGCAGCTCTTTCCAAGGTGAATGTCAATAGGATTTTAAACTGAGTGAATATACAGAGTGTTTTGGAACTCTCTACCATTACTTCTAGGCAGAGTTTCTAGAACACTAACATGAGGAAATATTGTAATAAAATTTTTCTAAAGTCCCCAGCTACTCACACAGCCGTCATTTTGTTTTCACCCATTATTTTTTTATTTAAACATAATTGAACGTATAATTTTGAAATTTTGCATACAGCTTTATAACAATTGAAACAATCTAAAAAAATTAATCAAAATTTTCTGACATCAAAAAACAAAATGGCGGCCATTTAAAATCTTTGAACAGGATTAAATTAATAATGGCTAATGATATCAAAATTTGAATGCAGTAACTTTTTTTAGATATTTTTATTGCAAATCTAACGATATCTGATTTTTCAAGATAGGCCAACAATTAACAGAGATATGCTACTTTTTAGGGTGTGCAGTGGTTGGGAGCGGGTTACAGTTTTTCGCTTCCAATCACCGCACACCCTAAAAAGTCGCATCTCTGTTAATTGTTGGCCAATCTTAAAAAATGCGGTATCGTCAGATTTGCAATAAAAATATATAAAAACAGATTGTAGTCAAATTTTGATATCATTATCCATTGTTAATTTAATCCTATTCAAAGATTTTAAATGGCCGCCATTTTGTTTCTTGATGTTGGAAAATTTTGATTATTTTTTTTTAGATTACTTTAATTGTTATAAAGCTGTATGCAAAATTTCAAAATTATACGTTTAATAGTGTTTGAATAAAAAATAATGCGTTAAAAAACAAAATGGCGGCTGTGTGAGTAACTGGGGACTTGAGAAAAATTTTATTACGATATTTACTTATGTTAATGGTCCAGAAACACTGCCTTTAATAAGAAGAAGTATTGGTAGACAGTTCCGAAACACTCTGTATATCAATACAACGAAGTATCCACTATCCAGGGACCGACTCCAACTTAGCCTACTATGATTATTGTCAGTTATGCTGATAGGTATATACTGTAGTATTCATATAACTTGGCAGCGTGCAGCAGATGGGACATGCTACATCTGAACCCAACCTATTGCTGCCAAGTTATATGAAAACTATAGTACACCATTGATTGTAAACGCCAAAACTCTCTTGTCGTTTCCTGGTCCTAAGTTATTCAGCTATGAACAGTTTGATCTACTTAAGGATTCAAATTTAGCGCCACAATCAGTGTTGCAAGCATCATAATGTTAGTAGTTGGTTGCAGTTTCCCCCACACTTGCATTGACTTCTGTCATCCAGTACAGTACAGTTCGTACAAAAGGAAGTTAACGCTAATTTTATGACTGTTTTCTATCTTGAATCTTCACTTAATAAAGATTTTTTTAATTCATTTCATTCGGGAATTCATGTAAAATTATTGACTTATTATTTGAAAGTTACATGTTTTTGGCGTTCAACCTTACGTATCACCTGAAAGATGTTATCTTTTATAATTCATTTATCATTTGAGCAATTACTTTAAAGTTAGATTGAAGTAAATGTCAATTTTACAAACTGAAAAATATAGTCAGTTACTGAAGTCTTTAGTATGAATTAATAGCACTTTCAGGAATTCGAAATTAATAAATTTCTTTCATTTTATATATTGGTTTTTATCAAGAAAATATTCTATTGATTAATCTGATATAAACGTGAATTTATTAATTGAATTATTGAAAGTTCAATCAGTCTATTTGAAATCCACTCAATTTGATTTAGTATCTTTTAAATCATTATTTGTGAGGTTTTATGTTTTAAATTGTTAATGTAATTGTTGATAGTTGATTTCAATCAGCAATCACCTTCCTGTTGATTCAGAGGATCAAAAAGTCCGTTCATTAATTTTCCACATATTTAAATATTCACTTTGCCTTATTATGACTTAGGTGAATTGAGTTTTGTTCATCTCCAGCATAAAAAAAACTACAACCATTGTGTTGCTTTCTAAACGTTTCTGTCAAATGATGACTTGAACACAGAAAGTCGCTCAGAGGTGTGCTAGATTGTATGCACACTCACCTGTGCAGTCAGACCATGTGAAAAGATGGGTCAGTAACGCTTGACTGTGTACAGCAAAGCTTGAAAGTTGAGAATTTGTTTTAGTGGGCTTGACCTTGACACAGATACAACTCTGTTAGCTCGCAATCTACCTCATTCCTCGTTTGCGTAGTACTCCCTTTGGACCAAAACATCTACGGAAAGTGATAGCTAAGTGCCGTAGCATGTATCTGTTCAATCAGAGATAAGCTACGAAACTCCTGGGTGCTCTTGTAAGGGTGACCGATTGGATTGGCCAGCAAAAAAGACTCTGTTCTCTGCTGTAGAATCACTTCCCGGTGGTTCGAAACACACGTAAAACTGTAGGTCCAACTCATCAATCACCATTATCCAATTCATTACCTACGCACAGATCTCAGACCTATGTGGGCTTCATCCAAAACATAATGTAGAAGTCTAAAGAGTCACCCACAGTCAGCTTTGGTACTATACATATATACGTTCATACGTTATATACATGCCAATCTCTATATATGAAAGGATGATACCCTGACTCACTCATCAACGCAGAGCCAAAACTACTAGGCCTATGCACTTGAAATTTCGTATGAACAATCCTTATAAGATTTCACCGTGCAATAAGAAAGGATTTTTCAAAATTCGCAATTTTAGGGGTGTTTTTAGGGGGTTAAAGTTTTGCCTATGCAAAGCATGGGTACATGGCTAGCGAGCTTACTGGGATCTTTTAATCATATAGAAAATAACTAGCTATTGTGCCCGTCCTTCGTACGGATTATGTTTAGAAATAAGACTAAATATGTTTCGGCTTTTTTGATAGCAACGATCATGAAGTTGTTAGCAGCTTAGGCCCCGTTCAGACGATACAGTTTTTTTGCGGTACGGTTTTTTTACTGTACGGCGTCAACTGTACTGTGATGTTCACACGGTCCAGCTTTGCTGCTTATTGCTGTGCTCTCCTCCTTCTTCCATTGCGCTTCCAGTTCAGTTTTATTTATTCCAGTCCAGGATTTTTGTTTTTATTTTTGTAAGATTTTTTTAAAATAAGTTTCTTACTGAAGGTTTCTCTTAAATTTTGATCAAAGTACGCAAATTCTGGTTTCAATATTCTACACATTTTTCTCTCATTATTTTTATATTAATCTTAAGTCTTGTCCCACAAGGCGGGTCTCTCATATATTAGAGAAATTGAATTTTCACAATGAATATCTTCCATTTCTGGACACTGGAATTCACTAATAAGAATACCAATGCTGAAGAATATCAATGAAGAAGATCAAAACGATCTGAAGACTGCTTCCAGCGTAATAAGCGTATCGTTTGAACATATCCATTACCGGTACAATACATGTGCCACTGGATACGGATAGTTATTTTGCGGTACAGCTGATTTTAGTGATACAGTTTTCGAAGACAAAACCGAATGTAGAAATCGGCTAGAACAGCTTTTTTACTGGATCCAGTCGAAACAGTATTGTGTGAACATACAATATGAAATGTACATGCAAATGAAAGCACTGCAAAATAACTGATACAGCAAATTTACTGTACCGCACAAAAACTGTATCGTGTGAACGGGCCCTTAGTAAACAACTTAGAACGTCAGCAATAATTCAGTGACAGGTATCGGAGAGAATATTTTTTGAGAACAGCTGATTAATATATCATGATAAATTACGTGATTTGTTCTTATGTGGTAATAATAGTGCTACCTGGCGAATTCCCAAGAGCCTAGCACAAACCGCTCCTTCCTAAAATGTTAATTTTTGTTTTGATAGATTTAAATTAGAAAATTTTGTTTGTTTTCAACAAAGAAATAATTGATAAAACATAAGATGAGCTTTGATTCACCATACATATGTTTCCTAAAAGACTGCAATGCTCTGACTACACAAGTCTGCAGACAGCGTAAATAACGCCGCGAAGGGCCCACCATTTATATTTGAGAACAGCTGATTGATATATCATGATAAATTACGTGATTTGTTCTTATTCTTATGTGGTAATAAAACTTGGAAGTAATGTATCCAAAATCGCAAAATACTTGGTTTTTAAACGTTTATTATTCTGTTAAAAAAAAGTTAATTTAGTTTTTTATAGCTAAAGACATTGTCTAAAAGGTTTTCAATACTGATAAATAACTTAAATCCCGATCGATGCTCTCGTTTTTCAGGAGAAGGCCGCGTAAAATGTATCCAAAATCGCAAAACACTTGGTTTTTAAACGTTTATTACTCTGTTAAAAAAAAAGTTAATTTAGTTTTTTATAGCTAAAGACATTGTCAATAAACTGTTCAATACTGTTCAATAACTAAAATCCCGATCGATGCTCTCGTTTTTGAGGAGAAGGCCGCGTAAAATGCCTTTGGGGCCGTGACAGACAGACAGACAGACAGACAGACAGACAGACAGACAGACAGACAGACAGACAGACAGACAGAAAGTGAGATTAGACTATTTTCGGCTTATTTGATGTATAAAACGTAAAAATAACCAAAAAATATATAATTCTGATAAATGTACAGACAAAACTCTAATTTTATTTATATAGATTTGAAATTTTTCTATCTGCTGTACATGCTGTTTCGATGGATAAGCTGTTTGTGTGTTTTGCAAATCATCATTCACCTAACCCACTGAACTTGCCGGCCAAACAGCTTAAAGGAACAGCTGATAGAAGTCAACAGTATTTAATCATATGGCAGGCCCCTTAGCGGCGTTATTTATGCTGTCTGGAACGCAAAAACTTTGCATGTAGGATACCATTCAGTCGGAGCCTTGCAGTATTTAGGAAACATATATGATTGGGTATGATGAAATGAATTATGCCGGGTCGATGACATCTGTTAACCAATGCAGCTAGAAATTTGAAATGTATTCTCAGTAGGAGGTGGCGAATAATAAAATAAAAAACCTAGCTTCTACCCTAATAGTCGTGGAAGGTTTAAATTTGAAATGTTCATTGAGAGTTGGTGAGTAAGGTCTTACTGTGTAAACAACTGTAAGAAAACAAAGAAGGAGGCCTCTCTGATCAGCGGGAACTAACTTCTAATAGCCCTAGGACTAACTTCTTCCCTAATAGTCCTATAAGGTTGAAATTTGAAATGTAACCTCAGTGGGAGTTGACAAATAATAAAATCAAGAATTTTTTATGAGAACGCAGCAGCGCGCTTTGGGCCAGCTAGTGTTATATACATTATAAATGCGTTAAACTTGCTCAGGTACGGTGCATTGAATTCCAAAATGCAATAGATGTTAAATCAACATCACCCAGTGGATATGAGTGAAGGGTGAGATAAATTTAGGTGGCACATTAGCTATTTAGGGCGGGATGGTATGTTGGAAGGGGTTAAACAACGTGTAGAGGGGCAAAACATACCGTTTAAGTGCACTATAGTGAAGGATATTTTGAGCCAATGTGGTCCAACTTCATAACCGTAAAAGCTTTTCCCGGAAAACAGGGCCAGCTCAAGTGACACCTATTGTATTCCAAATGCTGTGTACAAATACTGAAGCGCCGCTTTTCATAGAAGAGAGAGCAAAAGAGATATAAAGGTAAAAGAGTTTGAGAGAGATAAAGAGTGGGAGAGAAACTCTATGAAATGCCACAATGACTTCTTACTGATGTGGAATGCATTGTCAACATAGGATACATTCAGCATCCAGTCTTCTGTCAGAAATACAAATACAGAGTTTGTGGACAACCTCTGTACAGTCATTCTCAATGCAAATAGACATCTGAATCAGTTCATATTTTTGTTTAACTTCATATGATGGCTTAAAAAGTTTTATTTAACTTATCTCCATAGGTTAACGTGCCATCATACGATCGTAGCTGAACTCAGGGATAGTAGAGTTCTCTCTACTAACTTTGAGCTGAACTTACCTTACCGGAGAGCTCAATTTAAAACACTGTTACGGGTTTGAGATGAATTTGTGGCTTTATTTTGTTTGAGGGCAACTTCTCTTGGATAAATTAAATAAATATTTAACAAAGTATTCAATTAAGTTGGAGAAAATTTATTCATAACCCGTTTGAGATCAATATGTGATTTTATTTTGTTTGAGGCCAACTTCCATCGGAGAAATATTTATCAAAGTACTCAATTAAGTTAGAGAAAACGTATCTATAAATTGCTTATAGTGCTTTGAATTGCTTATAATTCTTTGAATTTTTGAAGTGATAACCTTCCTTTCATAAAATTTCTGGACTTTTATCGGAGAAATAAGACAGAAATAAGAGATTAGATTGAATTAGATTATTTACTTTATTCATGTAGATTACAAAATGCACAGTCTAAGAGACTTAGATTCTATATTGTTAAAAATATATAAGTACTGTAATTGTTCTATGAGTTTTACAAAGCTTAACTAGAGAATTATTCAACGGAATGAATATGAGACGCAATTTGATAACGATAATATGATTGTGATGTATCTACATGAAACGGCGAAGTTTGAACATATTAATGTCCATTCTTGGAAGAGGATATTCAAGGATATCCTTCTCATCAACACCCACCGTAATAGAGATAGAGATAAGCTGTGCTCTCCTAAGCACTCTCTGTAATGGTGACCGATTAGATTGACCAGCAAAAAATACACTGTTCTCTGCTGTAAAATCACTTCCCGGTGGTTCGGAACCTACCTGAAAACTTTAGGTCCAGCTCATCAATCACAATCATTCAACTCATTACCCACGCACAGGTCTCAAACCTATGTGGGCTTTATCCTCCAAAAAAAAGAAAAGAAGAAATTGAATAAATATTTATTACAGTCTCAATTGAGTTGGATAAGATTTATCTATGAATAACTTGAAATTATTTGAATCTTTGAAGTAATTATAATTGTTTAATTGTGTATGTTAAGACTCCCAAAGATATTGCAGTAGCTATCGTCTTTTTATGCAAGTACTAATAAAATCAGTGTTTACAAATAGGCCTCTGAATCAGTCCAGTTTTTGTTCAACTCACCTTCATATAATGGCTTGCAATGCTTTGTTTGTCTTATCTCTTCATAGTTTAACTTGCTATCATAATCTTACCTACCTTATAAGAGAGCTCGGTTTGAAAACTTTCACTGGTTCGAGATTGATTTGTGACTTTATTTGGTTCAAAGGAAATTTCTTTCGGGGATTTAAATTAACTCTCAACTTTAGAGCAGATTCATTAATAAATTTCTCATGCTGATTTGTTACTTCGAAGTTATTATGGTATTTCATGGTGTATGTTGATACTTCTATAAGATTTTGTCGTTACGGTACCTATAACAGATGAGAGGGATACTGATAAAAAAATGCATGTAGAAATTTTCAAATTTTTCATGTTTTCTAATAGCTTCTGTTCTCTTTGTTTCTCTATATTTTCTTCTTGTTCTGCTTGTTGAACTTAGATTGCATTTCAAAAAATGAGTTATCATGAATAAACTTATATAGTTAAGATTTTTTGTTTATATTAGTGACTTGAGTATGTATAAAAATTTATTTGAATTTATTTTTATTGTGTATGATTTGATTTCTATAACCCATGTTAAAAAAAGTTCCATGACAATACAGTCATGGACTATTACTCGTATTAAAACGACCCTCCTCACACACAGACCGGTGTCTAGATGAGGATAAAATTATAGTTTGTTGTTTTTTTCTCACTTGTATCTTATTTTTGAGAATAATAAATATATTTCATTTCATTTCACCGTAACAGACAAGAGAGTCGCAGGAGCGTCTAGGTGCTCTTTCTCATTTCATTTACCATCTTTTTCTACTTATTTTTTTATTCGCCGCTTTCTTCATCCCTCTTTTGAACATATTTCTAATTCAGTTCGTCGTTCTTCAATGAGTTATCAGGTTAATCTATATTTTTTGGCATTTCACAAGCCATTTCACCAGTTTCATCTTTCTTTTTGGAATGGTATTTTGGTATTGGATCTATTATGATGTTATGGTAGTTATTCGAACGTCTTGTATTTGGGAAGCTGCTTTTTTTATTGTGGATGATGCCAATATGAGTCTGGAGACTTTTGCGTGGGTAATGAGGTGAATGGGTGAATGATGAGAAACATCCATGGCTGAATTAAGTTCGAACCCAAGGCTGCAGGAAACGAAGGTTGCCAGAACCTTATCTTATCACAGACAAGCGCTCCAACCAACTGCGCTACTAGAGCCGTGAGTACTAATAATATCAGTTTGTGTAATGTAATCAACTTTTGGCTCTTGACTTGAAACATTCAATCACATTCTCTTCAAAATCAACTTATTTTGAGTGACAATTCCATCTTTAACCAGCACAATAAATTCGCCCAAGTTCACAGTTCAGATAGATTCAGAGAGTGTCACCTATTTTAGGGACAGGTGTCACACTTAACTCACAACTTCATTTGCTAGTCTGTCTGTCATGTGTGTTTTCTGCTTCATGCGCTCCCACACACCTCATTCTGTTATTTATTCACTCTGCTGCGTTTTTGAGACTAACTAACCCGCTACACGGATATTCTGCCTCCCTCAATCGTACTCTCTCACTCACTCTTATTTCCATCTCAAATAAACAAGTCAGTGCAGTGTGAACAGGTCCTGTTCGGGACAGGCGAGTTAGTACAGTGCAACCGTTACAACAAACAGTAATGTGATGAGGTGATTTTCACGTGAATAATGTCAAGCTTTTTAGGTGTCTCACTCACACCTTCTCTCTTTTCGACTATTAGTCGCTCTTTCTTAGTCACTCTCTCATTTTGTCTTTTGTTCCTCAAATTCTCACTCACACGCTCCATAACATCCTTCCACTCTCTCTCTCTCTTA
Organism: Conomelus anceps; assembly: GCA_948455865.1. Taxonomy (NCBI): domain Eukaryota; kingdom Metazoa; phylum Arthropoda; class Insecta; order Hemiptera; family Delphacidae; genus Conomelus; species Conomelus anceps. Next base: position 6,873,101 of record OX418219.1, read on the forward strand.
GTCGCACTCACTCTCTCACACCCTTTCTCACTCTCTCGCACCCTTTCTCACTCTCTCACACCCTCTCTTGCTCACTCTCTCTCACTTGCTCTCGCTTTTACTCTGTCATTCACTCTCTCTCATCCACTGTCACATTTCTTTCTCTCACTACATCTCTCTCTCTTACCTCTCTCTCTCTCTCTTTCTCTCTCAAGGACTCCTCTCTCTTTGACGCACATCCTCTTCCAAACCCTATATTTGTCTGTGAAAGTGCAATCACTAGTAACGCTGGCAGAGTAATTGAATATTTCATTGTTTTGAGTCACCTTGATTTTGTGTACTGTATGGTTATTTTCAACGCTCTTACTGTAACTCCCAACTCTCTGTAACAAAAATAACATTTATTTAATAACATTAGAATTGGTTTTGACATTAATTTTCAGTTTCTATCAGTCAATTGTCAATTTGAAACGTCGCGAAAGTGTTGAAAATAGTATTGTGATCATTGTGATGATAGATCAGGATTAATTAAAAAAAAGTGTTCTATTTATAACCCTTCAACTCTTTAGATGTTTCCTTCTCAAAATGGCATTCTAAATCCATAGCATTCTCAGCAGCCGTGGCAGGTATCTGTTCAATCAGATTAGATAAGGAACGCTCTCCTGGACCCTCTTTGTAAGGGTGACCTATTGGACTGCCAGCAAGAAAACTCTGTTCTCCGCTGTAAGAACTCTTCCTGTTGGTTCGGAACCCACCTAAAATTGTTAGGCCAACTCATCAATCACCATTATTCAACCCTCGAACTATTTCGGGAAGTGATAGCCATGAGCCAGCCGTAGCTGGTATCTGTTCAATCAGATAGAGATAAGCTGCGTTCTCCTAGGCACTCTTTGTAAGGGTGACCGATTAGATTGTCAGCAAAAAGGACACTGTTCTCTGCTGTAAAATCACTTCCCGATGGTTCGGAACCCACCTAAAACTGTAGGTCCAGCTCATCAATCACCATCACCCAACTCATTACCCACGCACAGGTCTAACCTATGTGGGCTTCATCCTCCAAAAAAAAAGGTTATTAAACCCAATAAATAGTTTATTTTAGAATCTCAATTACCCACGCACAGGTCTCAAATCCATGTAAGCGTCATTCTTCAAAAAAAAGTTTCATCTATGATAGTAGTTATTCTAAGGATACTACTTATAGAATGAATCAATATTCTTTGGTTTTCTACTAACTGTTTCAATAGTTCGATCATTTTTTCGAAATGGTATTTCAATGCTCTATCTATTTTGTTTTGGTAGTTATTTTAAAATGAGTTCTCAGTATTCTACTAACCGTTTGACCACTTGATCTCTCTTTTTCGGAATGTATTTTTATGTTCTATGATGTTTTGGTAGTTAATTCAAAAGAATGACTTACAAGATGAATCAATATTTTTTGTTATTCCACTAACCGTTCCATCAGTTTAATCTTTTTTTTTCGGGACGGTATTTTGATCTTTCTTTTATAAAATGAGTTGTGACATTAATCTATAATTTTTGCCATTCTACTTACCATTTCACCAGTTTGATATTTATTTTGAGAATGGTATTTCGATGTTGAATACTCACCATCCTTCCATATAATTATGTAATACTATAATGCCATTACCATATGAAATACAGTAGAGTCTCGATAATCCGAGGTAATTGGGGCACATGGTACTTCGGATTATAAAAATCTTGGATTACATGGAAAAACCAAAATAAATCATTATTTTCATCAAAATTTCATTCAAATTTTATTTATAATTATTATTAAAGTTATACAAATACATGAATAGCTGAAGTAGAAATCGTTTACTACATGAAAAAGTTGTCCAAAGTCTCCTACTATACAGTATAGAGTTATAGTTTGTATTTTCAGGTTAATGTCTTTTTTATGCACCTCGGATTGCACATTGCACGTAATCTCGGACTATCGAGGTTCGGACTAGCGCGACTTTACTGTACCACCATAAAATCTTTTGTTAGCTACCTTGTTTTTTTCGGAGGATGAAGCCCATATAGGTCTGAGACCTGTGCGTGGGTAATGAATTGGATGATGGTGATTGATGCGTTGGACCTACAGCTTTAGGTGGGTTCCGAACCATCCGCAACTGATTCTACAGCCGGGAACAGTCTCTTTTGCTGGCCAATCCAATTGGTCGCTCTTACTATTTTAACGAACTTATATAATAAGGTGTACAATAACAGAGAAACAAACTACAAGTAACAAACTTTGAATCATGAACGTAAATTATTCTTCTACGTGTTTGACAAAGCCTTCTAAATCACAAGAATCCCCTCAAATCATAAGAAAACAGAATAAATGATTGGTGAAGCAGCGTAGCCGATCTTCGAGTAAATCTGCTTTCAAGAATATCGGAACCACTTAGTGGAATGATCTCGAGATCGTTTTGAATCTATTGACGTTATCACCATGATGATGCTCTGTTTTTGCTCTGCCTACCACCCCCCCCCCCCCCACCAACCCAACCCATTAACCCGTTCGGGGGGGAAATGTTGGGAGGGGAAATATTTTCAAGAAGATTTCCTCCATCAAGCTCGTTTCTCTTTCTCTCATTCCCTCCCTATCATTGTCTTTCTCTCTCCTTCTCGTTCTCCTGAGATTTGGAACGTTTTCCCTCAAAGACCATTTCCATGTAATCCTTGAGCAGCGGATCCCACGAGAAATCCCCTCTTCGGGGCGCGTTTTCTCATTTTATTCTTCATCTTTTCCTCTTCTCTTTCTTCTTCACCGCCTTCTTTATCCGTCTTCTTAACATATTTCTCATTCAGCTCGCCGTTCTTCGCCACACATCATATTTACATATCATACAAGCTATCCGGACCCGATTTCTCAGTTCAATAATATCCTCACCCCTCTTACACTTTCCTTACCCTACCGAATCACGTCCGATTGCACGTAGGTTAACCTTTGAACTATTGGGGAATCTCGATTCTATTCAGCGTCTTCTTTACTCTCGTCTCACATTTTCACACGCACAGACACGCACACTTTTAGTTTTTCTTATGCAGAGCGTCATCCCCAGCTTGGTCAATTCATGATAACTTTCTAGAAACTTTTTTCCCGGAGGATGAAGCCCACATAGTTCTGAGACCTGTGCGTGGGTAATGAATTGGATGATAGTGATTGAAGAGTTGGAGCTACAGTTTTAGGTGGGTTCCGAACCACCGGGAAGTGATTTCACAGCTAATAACTTGAGAAAACCTACAGCATAACTTCAAACTATCTTTCTCAAATAATTTGAATTTGAAACTACATAAAGACCAAGTACACCCACCTGACATTTTGTTTCCAATGAGTTGAAAGCAAATTCGAATTTATTTGGGTTTCTGTATAAATGCATCAAATGCTGTATTGTATCAGCTGGGTAATGGTGACATTTTGAAAAAATATTTTGTTGCTAAAGTGTTTTATAGTGTACAAAAGTTCCTTTCACATCGAAATTAGTTGAAGCCTCACCTCAACTAATTGATATAGTAATAATTATAATAACTAGTGTATAAGACTGTATAATTATTGTTGATCTCCCGTGTTTCGGAGGACACGTTAAGCTGTCGGTCCCGGCTGCCTAAAAACAGTCGTTAAGTCACGTCAGAGGCCCTGAACTTATTCAGGTGCGACCTGATAGCTCTGACACCAGACCTGAGCCAGCCAGGTCACACGATATTATTATTATTATTATTATTATTATTATTAGCTTCGGAGAATTATTTAAGACTGATAAAATCTTTATTTTGTAAAAATTTGAGGAAAATAAATTGAAATTGAAATTGAAAAAAAAAAAAAAAAAAATTATTATTATTGTTGATCTGACCTGTGTTATACTCCTTAACTGGAGTCTCCAAGACGTAATCTACAAAAAAATTATTTGTTTAATTGATGATTTCAACTATAATAAGAATCAAAATGTCAAGTGCGTTGAGGTTTATATCAGTAAAGACAGTAAAGATATAATCAATATCTGGGATAGGACTCGTATTCATAAATTGAAACGAGAAAATTGTAATGCTTGTTATGTGGCTATTGAACGGTTTACAACAAGATACTATTTTACAACACTGAATAGCGAAGGATAATGTTAGTTTTGTAATTTGTATGTAATACTATACAATACTGAGCTTCATCTTAATCTAAGGCTTTTCTATGTATTTGTAAAACCCTCAAAATCAGCAGCCTACGTTAAACAATATTGTGGTTGACTGAAGAATGATAACAAAGAATAATAAATAATAGAATTAACTTTTCATGGTAAACTTAACGACTTTCAGTCATTTTTAATAATTGATAATGAATAGATCAAGTGAATACTCACTTGGCTGAAACATTTTCGAGCCGCTATGATTTTAAACAGCATCCTTGATCGTCAATGTCGGTTTTGGTCAGATGAATTATTCTGGTTTTGTAGAATATGATCGGAAGGTTTGTGTGATTTGGAGTTCAATTTTGTCCATTGAAGACGTTTTGTTTATTGTGTGGTGTGTTTGTATTGTGGTTTTGTAGAATGTGATCAAAAGGTTTGTGTGATTTGGAGTTCAATTTCGTCCATTGAAGATGTTTTGTTTATTGTGTGGTGTGTTTGTATTGTGGTTTTGTAGAATGTGATCAAAAGGTTTGTGTGATTTGGAGTTCAATTTCGTCCATTGAAGATGTTTTGTTTATTGTGTGGTGTGTTTGTATTGTGGTTTTGTAGAATGTGATCAAAAGGTTTGTGTGATTTAAATTTAATTGTTCATTGAGGATGTTTTGTTTATTGTAAGTGGTGTGTTTCTATTTTTCAAATTGTTCCAAGTTTTATGGTAAATTTAACGACCTGCAGTCATTTTTTATCGAGTATAAATAATTTACAAACACATTCTACAAAACCACAGTCATTCTTCCAACCAAAACCGACATTGACAATCAAGGATGCTGTTGAAAATGAATCATCGCGTTTCGAAAACGTTTAAGCCAAGTGAGTAAACTATTTATTTTTTCTCAATTGAAAATCACTGCAAGTCGTTAAATTTACTATAAAACTTGGATCAACTTGAAATATACAAACACACCAAACACAATAAACAAAACAATTTCAACTCAATGAACAAATAAATTTCCAAATCACCCAAACTCTTCACTCACATTCCACCATGAAAGTTTTCATACGTTTCATTCAAGTTTGTAAGTTTAATTTACCATAAAAAGTTGATGTTAGAAACGCATATCGTTATGGATAAAGAATTTCAAGAGATAATAAGAATAATAACAAAAATAATGAATAACAAACAAAGAATAATAACTCCTCAAAAAGTATGTTCAACTCCCATGACATCATAACTCATCACATTATTCCTCTACCGGAGAATACACAGTAAGAAATACAATCTTTCTTCGTGATGCTCCACTCAGCTACAAAAACCCGGCACAAATTTCATTACAAGATCGTTTCGAGTAAGTTGAACTCGACGGCACTGATAAGTAGACAACCCTCAGCAATCTGCTATCAAACTTTACCGGGTCACAGAGAAGCCACTGATGTGATTTGAGACCAGCATTCAGCAAACAACTGGTTTGTTTAAAAGTAAATTATTTGCCGAGAAAACTCCCCGAGCTGTGTTCAAAAGCTGCGGGCACATTTTGTTGCCCCACTCCACCCCCACTCCACCCCTTCTCGTCCCTTTTATCCCTCAGAAACAACGGAAAACAGAAGCAATCCCTCCCCCAACGAACTCCGCTACCACCCCATCGTTTCCACCCCCTCAAAACAATCCAAGTTATATCGTTCGTCGCTAATTAAACATCTTGCAGGGACAACAATGTTATTACTACTAGATTTACTCGGCTCTTCTAACTTTCAACGTAAACAATCATTGATATTTAAGAAAATGCTGCGGGCTATCCTGCCGTATTGTCAGATATTTCTATCAATCTCAGCCTCCGGATTTTTGCGATGCCATATACTGTGGTAGCTTTGATTGAAATTACGTGATTTTGTTTGGAATTGTGTTTGTAAAAAATAGTCGAACCTCCTTTTTTTGTAAGTCGGTTAAAAACCTTTATCATTCATTCATTTTGGTAAGATACCATTGAATCATTTTTGTGAATAATTGACCAAACGTAGTGAGGTCTCAGTTTTAACTGGACCGTTCGGAATTTTGTTTGTCCGTCTGTTTTTATGTTACACGATCACGGCCAAACGCCTGAATCGATTACTATGAAATTTGGCGTGAAAGTTTCTTATTTCTAGAGGCAAGCAGTGTATGTGTAAGGTATTCTTGAAAAATACCCCTATCCTTCTAAGGTGGCCATATACCCCCGATTATTGAAGAGTCTGATTTGGGTTCGGGTAGTTTTAAATACATCAAGATGATTTGAGAGGGGATTTAATCCTTGAAAAATCGTATAACCCCAATAGGGGAAGTTAAAGATTTGCAATATTGAAATTTTTTCAAATTTCTCTTTTTTCCTGTATTTCTTGTTCCATGACGAACTGCGTTGTTAATATTAACTTTTTATGTGAATTTAACGACTTGCAGTCAAATATTTGACTGCAAGTCGTTAAATTCTCTTTTTTGGTAGGGTTTTTTGAGCTGAGGAATGATATTTACTCAGTTGTTGAAAGGTTAATCATTTCTGAGTGGAAAGTGGAAGGGGAATCAAGACATGCTATGAGCAACATGGTGACTCTTAATATTCCAGATGGGCTCCGAACCACGGGAAAGCAATAATAAAGCTAGCAACATCAAATAAAGGTAGCTTGGTCTGCTGGTGACCCATTTATTATGGGAAAACGAGGCACTTTAGTTCCGGTAGACTTTTTTTTTTGAGGATGAAGCCCACATAGGTCTGAGATCTGTGCGTGGGTAATGAGTTGGACGATGGTGATTGATGAGTTGGACCTACAGGTTTAGGTGGGTTCCGAACCACCGGGAAGTGATTTTCAGCAGAGAACAGTGTTTTTTTTGCTGGCCAATCTAATCGGTCACTGTTATGAACAGGACCTACGAGAATGCAGCTTATCTCTCTGATTGAACAGAGACTTGCTACTTTTAATCTCAAAGTAAAATTTGAAAAAACTTTTTCATTCATTTAAGTGGTCACTAAAAGGCGGACCGCGTATACCCTATACTAATACTATCCGATAGCATTACCAATATTGGCTGATACAATGCAAGCCTCCAATAGGCTGTCCTAAGCAGCGTTAAAGCACTGTGGTTGGTTGAAGGCGAAGCTAGAATTTCAGTCAAGCCTCAGATATCGACCAATCACAGAGCTTCAAATGTCAGCCTGTTGGAGGTTCGCATCATCGTACAAACCATGTACTAATTTTGAATGGTTTTTTGTCATATCTTGTCTACTTTGTAATGTGCACATTCTCCTGCCGTCTTCACAGTAGCGCGGTCTAGGTGTAAGGACTGTGTGTGTGTGTATGGTTATAAGAATTTAAATGTACTGCAGATGTATTAACTCTTTATCTATTAGCTAGTAGTATTAGTCCATCCGGGTGTGCTATAAAGATACGTTGTTGTTGTTGGGAGAACACAACTTTATGAACTTAGTATGATATTGAGTATTTATGAACTTTGAGGTCTCCTTGAAGGGAGACTTGAGAAGCAATTATTAAGAAGGATTTTCTTATCTCTCTTGGTTCAAAAAAACCTCAAGGTACGTTCACAAATACCGCCTTCATTTCACTGATGATAAAATGTTTTGTGCTCTGTTGTATTTTACTCTATTATTTTATTGTTGTGGTTATCCATTTTTCGTGAACTGCAGTAGAACTATTCATATGTATTATCTTGCTGTGCAGAACTGACCTTTTTGAGTCGCGGCGGACGCGTTTCGAACTATGTTGTTTTCTTCGGCGCTTGGTTGCAGACTGAGTAGTTTTCTAGTATGTTAGGTCTGGTGGTCGTAGGAAGGTAGTGGGAGGAGTGGATTGGTGGGGGAAGTGGGAGTGGTGGAGGTGTTTTTAGGAGTGGTTTGTGATGATGTTGAAGAGGGTATGAGATTTGAAATTAAGTTGGTCATTGAGTATGAATTTTCAAATCTCATACCCTCTTCAACATCATCACAAACCCCTCCTAAAAACACCTCCACCACACCCACTTCCCCCACCACATCCACTCCTCCCACTACCTTCCTACGACCACCAGACCTTACATACTAGAAAACCACTCAGTCTGCAACCAAGCGCTGAATAAGAACAACATAGTTCGAAACGCGTCCGCCGCGACTCAAAAAGGTCAGTTCTTCACAGCAAGATAATACATATTATGAATAGATCTATTATTTTATTACTTTTTTAATTACTTATCGCTTTATTACTCATTTATTATGTTAATACTTAATTTATTCTCCCTTTATTGCTCTATTTCATGTAACTCAATCATGAAGCAAAGGCAGAAATCTTGTGAAAAAAATGCTTGGAAACCTCCTTCTTTCATAATACGAGTAGGTTATTTAGCTTCTGTAGCACTGTTCTTCTCGGTGACGAAGTGTGAAATCGTTAAAGAATCTTTCTCTCATCCTTTCTCACTCTTTTCTCTCACAAACATCTTCTTTCTGTGTGTCTCCCCCCTGCTTACTTCCTCCTTTCGTCATTTGTTGTAGATGATGTGTCGTTATGCTTATTTTGAAAAATGTACGGGCAATTTGGAAGGCATTTGTTTTTTGTGCGCCTCAAAATGAAAGTGTCGTTTGCATGCCTCACCTACTGATGAATCCACCCACTGCCAGGCGAAGACAAAAAATAACCAAATATTATCCTAAACTGTATGTAACGACTGTAATATTCCTCCTTTATGTTCATTCTTTCTCCCTTTTACTCTCTCTTATGCTAATATCTCTGCCTTTTCTCCTCTTTCACTTCTATCCTTCTATATTTTTTATTTTTCTATATTCATTCTATCTTCATTATTCATCTATATTTTTCTTTATTTGTATCAATTTACATTATCTATATTTATCTATTCATCTATTATTCTTCAAAATTTTCTTTGTTTTTCTCCTTATTCTTCTCTCCCTCCTCCAATTACTTCACTGATTGTCCATTCTTCCCTAATCCTTTCTTTGTCATCTCCTCTTTCTACATTTTCTTTTCCTTCTATTTCAAATCATTTTCTATTTTTCCATCAATAAGATCTCTCAACATTCCTCTTTCCCCCTTTCTCAAATTTCCTTATTTTCATGTTCTTTCACTCCCATGTTTCTCAACCTTTCCATCCTTTTATCCTTTCCTTTTACCCATCCATCCTTCCCATCGTTTTTCATTCATCCTCCTCTTAATCTCTTTCCCTCACTTCCCACTTCTCCCAAATTTCTGCACTTCTATGTACATCTACTTCTACCTCATTCTTTCCCCTGCATTTCTACACTTATCTCTTTTTCCTGTTCTATTATTTCTAAACTTCTATATTTCCTTTCATCACATCCAAGTTTTTTTATTTCTTCTGTATATAATCTTCTATTTTTGCTCTTTTTTTGAAGAATAAAGACCACATAGCCACATAGGTCTAAGAACTGTGCTTTGAGTAATGAATTGGACGATGGTGATTGATGTGTTGAACCTACAGAATAAGGTGGGTTCCGAACCACCGAAAATGTCATGTTTATTCTCTATCCTCTTCATTTTGCTTCTTTATGCTCATCTTCTCGGACTTTCCACCTCTTGCATTCATCCTTCAAGCAATTCCTCAACAATAACTTAAAAATGTCTCTGTCTCGTATGTTTCCTAACCTTCTCATTTTATCACGAAATTTGAAATTATTTTTCAAGATTTTTATTAAGTTATCAATTTGTTCTCTCAATATTTTCTTTAATTTGCTCTTTCCTCACCCTACGTATCTGCACATCCAAGTTCTTCTATTTCTACTTCTCTGTGCTTGCTCTTTTAATTTTCTGATTCTTTACGTCCCTCTTCGTTTTGCTTTCCTATTCAATTATATATATATATGGAAAGAATAAATAGATTAAATCCACGAAGTTCTTTTATCAAGAGACTTGGTCTCCTTACTGTACCCTCCTTATATGTGTATAAAGCTACTTTATATGTAAAAAAATAGTGATATTAACCAAAATTTTGACCGTTATAATACAAGAAGCCGAAGAGATTATCACTTGGTGAGTTACAATAGTAGCTTATTCAAACAAAAACTTTATATTGGTAGGAAACTCTAGAACAAGCTACCGCAGTTTTTAAAGAGTCTTGAAAATATAGAAATATTTTAAAAACAATTGAAAAAATATCTAGTTGATAAAGCTTTTTATAGTGTACAAGAGTTCTTTCACATCAAAATGAAGCCTACAACAACTAATTGATATAGAAATTATGATAACTAGTGTATAAGATTGTATAATTGTTGATCTGACTTGTCTTATACTCCTTAACTCCAAGACGTAATCTACAAAAAAACTCATACGCTCTCCCTCTTCTTGTATCCCTTCTGCTATTTTATTAATCTTGTCTATTCCAGCCATTTAACCATGAAAAAATCTTTTCCAAAATCATTGCACATTTTTTATTAATTAATAATCTTGTCTATTTCAACCATGAACTAATCTTTTCCAAAACGACTATTGGATCTGAGAGTTGCTGATCTCTATAACATTGTGACCATTCATATACTGTACATTGTAAATTTGCGCGAATAACTTCATCTGAATCTGAATCTGCTCCAAAATAATGTTCCTACTGTACAATAACCGTATGTTCTATAACCTCACCCAACCTAACCTAACCTAACAATAACTTAAATAATAACCTCAAAACGGCAGACACTGTCTTCCATAAACACACCACTGCATAACCAATCCTCTTCCAAGCTCTACTACAACATGCACAAATGAAAAACAGCACAATATTATTCTAAACAGTGTGTATATAACGACCGCAATCTTCCCGACAGTTTCATCAGACTGTATTCATCATAGAATAGATTATCGCTGGAGGCAGGATGATGATGATGACGGAGATGATGAAGATGGAAATGATGCAGATGATGCTGATTTGTGTATTTCTCATCTGGTACTGTAGGCGACAGTTTCCCGCCAGTTTTAATTGCCCGCAATTTGAATATTGCGTGGAACTGCTTGCTATTCCAGCAACCATTCATCCTGTCTTCCTTATTGAACCTTGCATTCATTCACTCGCCGAATAGGCCTTACAATGCCACCTTATAATATGGATTAGAGGGCCGACTTTGTGTAGGAGAATATAGACTTCATATGCAGGCTGCAAGTTATTTTGATGTTGAACAACAGGAGTTTGGATTCTAGTATTGAGGGCGATTTCGGAGAGTAGGGTATGTATGTGGGGTGATTTTATTTTCTGGTGTCAGTTCTGGAGGGTGAATTTGTTTGGGAATGTAATATTCTACAAATGATTCAGAACATCTACTAATTTTATTGACAATACTTTTAATATACTCACTCTTGATCAGTAGGCCTACTGCTCTTATTGGAATCTTTTCCATCCTTCCCCCAACGAACATATCTTAGAATCTATAAAGTGATTTCTACTAATCTCATTGACAACAGAGTCTCAATATTTCTAATTCTACCCATAAATCCGTTGCATTTGGTAACTATCAGCATTTAGTATATCCTATTTTTACGATTATTATTACATATTATTTCTAAATTATCACATATTATTAATACAATTAGTACAATGATTTATTTTTTATAATGGTATGACAAAAAATTTCATCTTCAATTGGGTGAATAGGTCAATTGGTCAGGTAAATTGATTCAGACAATCTATTATCCCAAGAAAATAGCTTAGACTCTAGTACATCAATACTACTAATCTAATTTATTTGTTTATTTAACTTATTCAATTAGCAACTACCTACATTAATTTTATCTTATTCATTCCATGAAATGACAGTATTAACTTTTCATGTGAATTCATTTGTACAATTCAACGACTTGCAGTCAAATACTCATTGATAATAAATAAAATTCACTTACTCTGTAGGCCGAGCGCTTTCCAATCTTTCAGATCCGTTTTCAGAGGCCTCTGAAAACGGATCTGAAAGATTCGAAAGCGCTCGGCCTACAGAGTAAGTGAATTTTATTTATTATTAATGAATATTTGACAGCAAGTCGTTCGGCCTACAGAGTAAGTAAATTTTATTTATTCTTAATGAATATTTGACTGCAAGTCGTTGAATTCAAATAAAAAGTTAATATTAACAACGCAGTTCATCATGGAACAAGAAATCCAGGAAATTACAGTACTTGGTAGTTATTGTCATTTATTTTTACATTTATTTTCACTACTGTAGTTTTATTACTGTTATCATCATCGATAGCCCCACTACTATCATCAAAATTGGAGACTGTGCAATATTGCGAAAAGAATATTGCTACTTAAGCAACCTTTACACCATGACAGTATTGACAATATTAATGTCACTCCAATGCGTTTATACCAACCCCATACCGACTCACCCAATGGAGTTCTAGTATGATGAGCCTTGCTGACAGATCTACTTCATCATGCTAGAACTTCATCACTGAGACAGTATGGTGTATGTTGAAAAGCATTGGGTTGATATTAATATTGTCAACGCTGTCATTGTGTAAGAGCCGCGCCTTAGAAGCTGCCATAATATTCATTAGTTCATAAAAATTCCATGAATATAACTACATTCATGGCATATCACAGTTATTAGAAAGAAAGTTGAGAACTTTTTTTAGAACTAGAAAAATGGTGGGAGTATGGCGTACTTCAATTCAAAAGCATTGTGTACGTTCTGGGAGCATCTGGTTTGGTGCACCAGAATTCTTTCGGAGCACCGAACCAGGTCACGTGACTGGTGTACCAACATATTGTCCCAGGGATGGCAGTACAGCACTCACTGGTGTACAGTTTGGCACGTACTTTCGAAATTAATCTTTGTAAGTCCAAATATGTTGTACTAGCTGCGCAAATAAAAGAAAACAGCTGCAGGGTATTATTAGAGTAATTTTTTTTATTATTTAAGAATGAATGTGATTATTCTGAATATTATTCAATGCCCATTTGAATGTTAATCATGTTGATCCTTAATCATGAGTCGGCGTAGCCGAGTTGGCTTATCGCTGGTCTGATAAGCCAAAGGTCCTGGGTTTGATCCCAGTTGAGTACAAGATATTTTTCTCGAGCCACTCCCGTGTTTCGGAGGACACGTTAAGCCGTCGGTCCCGGTTGCATATAAAAAAAAGCAGTCGTTAAAAAAACGGCGAGGTGGAACTACCCGTAAGGGTCTCCCCACCACGAAAGCCATACGAATTTACTTTTACATGAATATATGCACTTTGCAGTTAACTGTTTCAGACTATTAATTATTGGAGGCTATACACTGTAATAGTGTTAAGTTTAGTGTTCACTATTGCAATCGAAAATTGTATTATTGGGATTGACAGTGCTTACATGGCACTCAACTTTGTAACCTACTGTTTTAGTATATGTTTTGACGTTGTCTTGTGCTTATCGGCCCGCTGACAATAAAATCTTATTTATTTATTTATTTATAGGAGGCTATAAAAAAGCACGAATTTCCTGTTTCATGAACGTTATAACTTATAAGTTGCATAACATGATTGAAAGAATAAACCAGGTCATACTTGGAAGCCATTTCAGAATGTACTATGTATGCTATTTACAAATAGCAGACGAATGCAGAGACAAAGCAGACGCTTTTTTCTTTCGACCAATGAGAGCTCTCTGGTTACTGGTTCACAGTCCATGAATCGACCTTTTTCTACGGTGCATGAAACCTGCACCGGTGCAGGCCAGACCGGAAACAGCTGCTGGTTAACAAACTGTGAAAAGCTCCCAAGGGATGTGAAAACTCATGCCTCGGTGCACCGGTTCATGCTACCGGTGCACCGAAAATGTTCCCAGAACGTACACATTGAGTAGCCCATATTATTGACAGCTGATCAAGATGCAGATTCAGATCTGTGATGTGTTAAATGCATCACTTTTGTACTGAAAAAGTGTGCAAATAGAGCTAAACTTTGGAAGCTCGAGGTAATTCCTAGCAGAGTGACGTCATGACTTTTCTATTTTATTGAATTTGAGCGAGTTATGGAACAACCTTGTTTCTCTTGACCTTGATGACACCTTACTCAACATATTTTTTTTTTTTGAGAATGAAGCCCACATAGGTCTGAGACCTGTGCGTGGGTAATGAGTTGTATGATGGTGATTTATGAGTTGGACCTACAGTTTTAGGTGGGTTCCGAACCACCGGGAAGTGATTATATTGACTATAAACTACCAAAAAGTTCACCTGACAACATGACAAATCTAGTTCAGAACATTCTCCAAAGTAAACAGAAACTATTCTAGGTATTCACAGAGAAGCTCGCAAGGGGGTAAGAAACTGGGAAGGGATGACAAATGATCGGTTGGGGGGGGGGGGGGGGGGAAGAGACACGGCGGCAGCCCTTTTCTCAGCTAGAGCACAGCTTGATGAATGCCAAGTAGTGGAGAAGACAGCAGCAGGAGCAGCAGCAGTGCAAGCATGTAAACGGCGCCGTTTAGGCAGCAATAGAGCGAGCTAGAACAGTGGAAAGTGTGAGTGTGAGCCGGGAGTGAGGGAGAAAAAGAAGAAACGAGGGAGAAGGAGGAGGATAAAGAATAAGAGGGTGGTGGAGAAGCAGACGGATGAGAAGGAGGGGATGAGAGAGAAGAAAAACCACGATAGGAGAGAGAAGAAGAACAACGAGAAGATAGTGAGTTGAAAACAAAGAAGGTGAAAAAGTAGAAGAAGAAGGAGATGGGAGAAGAAGGAGATGGAAAAAGGAGCAACAAAAGGAGGGAGAAGAAAAAGGAGAGGAAATAGCAAGAAGATAGAAGGTGGTGAAGGACTGGAAAAAGAGGGAGAAGCAAGAAGAACAAGCAGAGGAAAAAGAAGAATGAGAATAAACTGAAAAAGGAGAGGGAAAAGAGAAAAAGAAAATATTTGATGATGATGATGATGATGTTTAAGTAGAAAAAAAGAAGTAGAATATAAGAAGTAGAAGAAGGAGAAGGAGCAGGGGAAAAACATGGAAGAGGAAGAAGAAAAAAAGGAGCAAGAACAAAAGAAAAAATAGATGAGAAATCAAAAGTAAAAGAAGGGAAGAAAGGAGACCGAAGAAAATCAGAAGAACAAGAAGGAGATAAAAGATGGTGTAAGAAAAAGACGGATGAAGAAGGAAAAGAAGAAACTGAAAAAAGGAAAGGGAAAAGAGACAGAGAAATAACAAAATAGATGATGAAGATAATGATGATGGAGAAGAAGAAGGAGGAGTAGAGGGTAAGAAGTGGAAGACGGAGCAGGAAAAGAAAAATTAAAAAGACGAAAGAGGAAGGAGGAAGAAGAAAAAAAGAAGCAAGAACATAAGATAAAGGAGATTAATAATCAAAAGTAAAAGAAGGAGAGGAAGAAGACCGAAGAAAAAGGAGAACAAAAAGGAGATAAAAGATGAATTGAGAAAAAGACGGATGAAGAAGAAGGAAAAGAAGATAAGAAAGAAGAAAAAAAGTAGAGGAGGACAAAGGAGAATAAGAAACAATATGAAAAGAAATGGAGAAGAAGAGGAAGAACAAAAAGAGCAGAAGAACAAGATGAGAACAAAAGATGGCGTGAGAAAAATACGGATGAAGAATGAAGAGAAGACGAAAAAAGAAGAATAAGCGAAGAAGAACAGGAAGAGGAGAAAAGGAAAAGGCATTCTGGGTATTTTGTGTAAAGCAGTGAGGATGGGCTGATTGATGGGAGCCAGCCAGGCCTTCTTCTTCTTCACCAACTTCTTCTTCTCCCTTCTCTTCTTCTTCTTCTTCTTCTTTATCTCCTTCTTCTTCATTGCCTCGAAGGCCTGCCTGCGAGTGCGCAAGTGACAAGATAAATAGAATGAGGCCTAACTAATGCCTGTCTGTCATTCAACACCGTGCCACTTCGTTGAAGAGTGAGAGGGGGTCTGAAGGCGGTATAAAGGGGGACTGAGAGAATAATTGCAAGAGGGTGCAAGAGATAGCTGAAGAAAATGAAGGGGGGGGCTTCGATTAATTGCACTTTTAATTATGTGCCCCCCTCCCACCATTATTCAATGTAATATTTTCGTCAACCCGAGCCTCTCCACCGCGTTGTTTGTGATAACTGGCTACCATAGAGGCCTTTAAATCGCAAGTGCTGTCATTAATCTTGTATATCCATCACTTTTATGCCCTTTCAACTGGATTTTATGTCAGTGACAGTGATTTTGTTCCATTCACTTTCCGCTCTTGGAACAGAATTCTAAAGCCACAAAATTGGTTAAACGCAGCTTGTGATATTCATTAAGGAGTTTTCTATAAACTGTCGTTTTGTTGCAGGAATTTAGGAGCTTGATTATTCCGTTCCATCAATTTCAATAATTATTATCAACGGATCAAATTTTGAGTAATTCATATTCCAATCACTCAAAATTTGATCCTCTAGTAACAAAAAAATATATAATTGAACAGAGTAATGAAGCTCCTGAATTTTATTAACATGATTTGAATTCTTCTTTAAACTCTAATATAACATTTGAAACAAATAATTCAAAAATCAAAGTTCTTGTTTTGAGCTTCGTAGATATGCCCCTCACACAAACAGGAAGCAGCTACTCATTTAAAAAATAGGCTGTAATTTATAGAAATAAATAGTCATAATGATATATGCACAGAAATATAGGTTATATTGAGTAAGTTCATATATGTTGGAGTCGGCGTAGCCGAGTTGGCTTATCGCTGGTCTGATAAGCCAAAGGTCCTGGGTTCGATCCCAGTTGAGTACAAGATATTTTTCTCGAGCCACTCCCGTGTTTCGGAGGACACGTTAAGCCGTCGGTCCCGGTTGCATATAAAAAAAAGCAGTCGTTAAAAAAGCGGCGAGGTGGAACTACCCGTAAGGGTCTCCCCACCACTAAAAGCCATACGAATTTATTTATTATATATGTTGAATAAACAGAATGAAAAAATTATGAGTATTTCATTATTATCAATGGAATCAATAGAAGTAATGCACTGAAGATCAAGCTCTTAGTGAAGTGATGGATTTCAGAGATTGTAAAACGAGTTTTTCTGAAATATATCCTTCATAAAAACCAAACGTTTGGTCCAACAAGAAATGTGTATATTGAATGATTATATCATTGGATGATATATCATATGATCATTGGATGATTATAAAATTAAATTCAATCAATAGCTTAATCAATCAGATTGAAAATTGAATTATAAATAATATTCATTGATAATTGAATAGCCTATCTGTGACAAACCTTGTTTTTATTAAAAAAGTGATTAAATTCATGTATTACCAATTTTGAAATAATTAGAAAATTGAAAATATGGTTAAAATTACAATGATTTTATAGCTGAGCTATTGCAAACGTATTTTAAAACAAATAATAAATTGAGTTCGCATACAATTGAAACTAACTGCAAAGTATTATGTGTTGTTGTTAATGTCAATGTCAATGTGACCATGTTTCGGTTGTTACACCATTATAAATCTCAAACAATCTAAAACTAAAGTACAGAGTAGCTTAATATATGATGTTGAAGATCCATCTTGTTTCCTCTAATATATAATATAAACTTAAAAAACACTTTTAAGTGGAAATTAACTGACGTTATGGCGTGACGGCCGTTTCACTCTGTTGTCAAGAGCATCGCCAGACGAACAACAGTGAGTGTACTGTGGTTTGTCTGACGATGCTCTAGACAACAGAGTAAAAACGGCCGTCACGCCATAACGTGAGTTAATTTCCACTTAAAAGTGTTTTTTAGGTTCATATTGCTTAATATATACTAAACTGGGAACAATTTTCTTGGCTGAGGGAGAAAGTAACTCTAAGAGCTGTTTCACACGGGCCACAAAGCGCCGATGAAACGCCGAACGCAGCTTTGTGCGCTTAGTCAGCCACAAATCGCCGACTGCCGGCCGGCTGGAGTTGTGGCGTTGTATCAATGGCATATCATTCGTGCTTTCACATTAAGTGGTAGTTTCCAGCGTTTAAAGCCAGAACGCGCCACAAGCGCATGCAGTGGCCAAGTACTCGGCACTTTTGGCGTTTTTGCATCTCAGCTGACACTTTTATCAAAAAAACATTCTTCATCATTCATGCTGACTGCTGAATGAATATTGGGTGGAAAGAATCGCAGTAGAACTGCTGAAACTAGCGTTTGTCATCTGAAAGGAATCTGCGATTTCTTGCCACAGCCAACAACATTTTCCAACGTTTTGTCGGCGTTTTGTGGTCCGTGTGAAACCGCTCTTATACGCTGGCTTTCATTTAAGGTCTGTGATTGGTTGAAGGCCTAAACAAGACCCGCCTACTGGTGGGAGGAGCAACAAGCAAAAATAAGATTAGAACCAAGAATTAAAAAACTGCAACAAACAACAACAATCTACAAGTAGGCTGAAATTAAATAAATTTAAAATTAACAAATTGAAGCTCACTGAAATGCAGTCAAGGTCAACCAAAAAAAAAAAAAACAGGAAAGTACCGCTATTGAAATTTAGGCCAGAATAATGAAGAAACCAAGTTAGTTGTATTGAATTGTTTAAAATATATAAGAACGATAAATCAAATATTAAATATTAAATAATAATATTAAATATAAAATATATTTTATCATTGAAACTAGTATTGGAATCGTTTTTTACCAATTTGGTTTCTCCAAAGCTTCTTAAATGCTCAATTGTCTGCCTTTGCCAATCAAATGCAGAAATTCAACATTCTCTTCAGCCTTGAACTTCTGCCCATTATTAATGAGATGCTCTGCATAATTTGAATCTCCTTTTGTGGTTTTCCAATCCCTAATAGTTTAAATGACCAAATTTATTTTAACCAATTCAATAAAACTTATGTCCATTACAATACTTCCAACCAATTTAAAACAACTAAGTTTTTTTTTTGAGGATGAAGCCCACATATGTCTTAGACCTGTGCGTGGGTAATGACTTGGATGATGGTGATTGATGAAGTTGGTTTCATCATAATTCTGGCCTACATTTCAATAGCGGTTTTCCGTGTTTTTTTTTTTTTTGTTGACCTTGACTGCCTTTCTGTGAGCTTCAATTTGTTACTTTTAGGCTTATTCAATTCTAGCCTACTTTTGTATTGTTCTTGTTTGTTGCAATCTATATCTTCACGGTTTACTGGTTCTTGGTTTTGATTCTTATTTTTGCTTGTTGCTCCTCCCACTAGTGGGCGGATCTTGTTTAATCCTTCAGCCAACCACATACCTTCAATGAAGGTCAGCCTATTAGGAGAACTTTCTCCCTCAGCCAATAGTATCGTTCCCTGTTTCGCATATATTGAGCTACTGTGTACTTTAGTTATAGTTTGTTTTCAATTGATAATGGTGTGACAACCGGAACTAGTATCTCACTATTTTCAATAATGTTGTTGAGACAACTTCAAGTCTTATTATTCATTATGGATATCTCCCACAATATCACTTTCACCACTACAAAGAAATTTGTCCTTATTGATCCAGCCTCCAGTCACATTGGACCTTTATTTATTGATGATATTATGTGAGATATATGATAGAAATAAGCTACGTTCTCATGGGTCCTGTTTGTAACGGTGACCGATTAGTTTGGCCAGCAAAAAAGACACGTTCTCTGCTGTAAAATCACTTCCCGGAGGTTCGGAACCTACCTAATACTGTAGGTCCAACTCATCAATCACCATCATCCAACTCATTACCCACGCACAGGTCTAAGACTTATGTGGGCTTCATCCTTTAAAAAAAAATACTCTTAATTCCGGTGAATTACTTTATTAGTCAGATAACTTCTGTAAATAAAAACAGTATCAAAGTGGACTTCCTTCCGTTCTGGAAGAGATAAAATGGTAGAATTTTTGGACAAGAAATCCTTCCGCTTATAATTTGATTGCAGGAGATCCCTAATCTTCAGTCTTCATTGTTGAAAACAACTCAGCCGAAAGAAAGTGCTAAAAGAGAGGCGTGAAAACTTTTCTCTGACTTTTAAAGAAGTAGAAAATAAGACGATCGCAAGTGAAAGCATTTCCGGAAAACTTGAACAGTTTTTCATGAAAAACCTACTGCAATCAAGCCTCTCTACAGCTGTCAATTACTTTTGAATCCAATTTTCTAGTGCTGCTATTCAGGGGTGATGGAGTGGGGGAAGGGCGATAAGGAGGAGGATGTAGAAGGAAGAGGAGTAGGAGGACGAGGATGAGGAGGAGGAAGATGAGGAAGAAAATGAGAAAGATAGAAAGGAGGAGTGGGTTAGAAGAAGAAGAGGGATTAGGAGAGGGAGAAGGAAAGGGGGAGGAGAAGAAGAAGAGGAAGGAGATAAAGAAGAACACAAAAAAAAGAGGAGGAAAAGGATGAGAAGAAGAATACGGAGTAGGAGAAGAAGAAGGAAGAGAAGACGGTGGAGGAAAAGATAAAGAAGAGGTTGAAGGAGAAGAAGAAGAAGAAGAAGAAGAAGAAGTAGAAGGAAGAGAAAAAGGAGGAGAAGAAGAAGAAAAAAATGGAGATGAGGAAGAAGAAGAAAAAAGTAGAAGAAGACCTGTGAAGAAGTAGAAGAATAACAAAAAGACAGAATATTGTGTAAGAAAAAGGCGGATGAAGTAAGAGAAGAACACTTCAGAGGAAAAAAAAGACGGAAGGATAACAAGAAGAAGAAGAAGAAAAAGGAAAAGAAGAGAAGGAAAAGGAAAAGACGAAGAAGAAGGAAAAGAAGGGAACGAGAAGGAAACGAAGCAGAAGACGAAGATAAAGATGAAAAGAAGTAGAATGAGGAGAAGAAAAAGAAAAGCAAAAGAATAAGTAAGGAGAAGAAGAAGAAGAAGAAGAAGAAGTAAGGAGGAGAGAAAGAAGGAGAAGAAGATGAAGATGATAAGAAGTAGTTGAAGGAGAAGAAGACAGAAGATGGGGTGAGAAAAACACGGATGAAGAAGGTGAAGAAGACAGAGGAAGAGGTGAAAAAAGATGAAAAAAAGAAGTAGAAGAAGAAGAAAAAAGGCAAAAGAAGAAGAAAACGGAGAAGAAGAAGAAGAAGAAAAAGGGGAAAAAGAAGAAAAAAAAATGAAAAAAGAAGAAGAAAACGGTGAAGGAGAAGGAGAAGAAGAAGTAAAGAAAAAATATTAAGAAGAAGATGAAGAAAAAGAATAAGAAGAAGAAAAAGAAGAAGAAGAAGATGAAAAAATGATGTTGTTAAGAGCGAGGAGAAACAGAGAGCGAAGAGTGAAACAGCTCAATCTTCCTCAGCAGTTGGATAGAGATAGATACAAGTTTTTTCTTTATAGCTTTATTCCAAAGTTGATGAAAAGATGTTTCCAAGCATCGTGAAGTTTTCCACGCTTTTTAATTAGGAGGACTAGGCTGCAGCATACAGTATTTTGGATTTTTTTTGAGGTAATTTACTTTTGAGTTTGGGATATTTCAAGACTTTGTTCAATTTCATACAAACTTCCGATAATTAGTTCATTTCTCCCTTTTGTAAGGAGATCTATGATGTCTTATTGGATGATCCTGAGGAATGTCCAAAAATTAATGTCAGAATAAATGAGGATGAAGAATTTTTTTTCAACTACACTTGAATTGAAAACATTTTTTTATCACTTTAATATTATCATGTATAAAATTCCACACTACAATTTATTTATTTATCCATTTATTACACAAAACACAATCAAGAAAATATACAACAGGCACAGCCCACTACTGCTTTCTTCACAAATTTTCAATTAAAAAATCCAAATTTATGTTATGTCTAAATTACACTAGAAATTCCACTATGAAGTATAATAAATTACTGACTTTTTTGAAAACAAAAATATAAATTCAGATTTCACTTTAAAAACGTTGCACTAAGACATCCCATAATCCAAAGAAAATAGATACAATTTATGTTGTAGCACCCATTTTATATTTAATAAACATTTAGATATAATTTATGTTGTAGCACCCATTTTATATTTAATAAACAGAATTTATTAATTTCGAATTCCTTTAAGTGCTATTAGTTTATACTGAAGACTTCCGCAATGGCGGATATTGACAAAAGTATTGAATAGCTGATGGGAATCGATGAATGCTACTGTACAAAAATATCAGTCACCACCGGGAATCGAACTAACTTGTTATATTTAATATCTTTATCTTCATATTCATCTACAGATCTTCCTATCATCCCAATAATTAATTGCATTGAGTTGTAACATAAATTTCCCATTTGTTGTCTTAAACGGTTTTTATATTAATTTTAGACTCGATCCTGAAGTTGAAGTTAAAAATTGTTTTGAGAAAAAATCTGTCAGGATTCTGATACTTTCAAGTGAATAATTCAGAGCATTGTATTTCAGCTTCCGTTATCAGAAATAAATATAGAATATTTGAGTTTTATTTTATAAAGTGCAGTATGGAACAGAATAATATACTGAGGATAATATATTTTGAGGATGAAGCCCACATAGGTCTGGGACCTGTGCGTGGGTAATGAGGTGGATGATAGTGATTGATGAGTTGGACCTACAGTTTAAGGTGGGCTCCGAACCACCGGGAAGTGATTTTACAGCAGAGACAGTGTCTTTTTTGCTGGCCAAACTAAACGGTCACCGTTACAAACAGGACCTACGAGAACGCAGCTTATCTATCTGATTGAACAGATACCTGCTACGGCTCGCGGCTATCACTATACTACAAAACTGTTACACGAAACTCAAAAGCTGTGTCCTTCAACTCTCCCAACAGTGAATCTCAAATTTAATAGATAAACTTTGAACTTTCTTATTGTTCTAGAAGTTGAAAAAATGTGAATTTTATTCGTGGGGAGATCCTTCCGTGTTCCACCTCGCCGCTTGAGCCATTCTATTGAAAACATGGTTGACCTACAATTTTAGGTGGGTTCCGAACCACCGGGAAGGGATTTCACAGCGAAGAACAGAGTATTTTTGCTGGACGATCCATTCGGTCACCCTTACAGGAAAGGCTCAGGAGAACGTTGCTTATCTAATCTGATTGAACAGATACCTGCTACGGCTCACGGCTATCTCTTCCCTGTTCTAGAAGTGAACTAATAATGTCTGTGATGTTTTCATGACGAAATGCTGGAGAAATCACGCTGGAGTCGGCGTAGCCGAGTTGGCTTATCGCTGGTCTGATAAGCCAAAGGTCCTGGGTTCGATCCCAGTTGAGTACAAGATATTTTTAATTTCCTGGATTCCATATTTCATATTTTTAATTTCCTGGATTTCAAGATATTTTTCTCGAGCCACTCCCGTGTTTCGGAGGACACGTTAAGCCGTCGGTCCCGGTTGCATATAAAAAAAGCAGTCGTTAAAAAAACGGCGAGGTGGAACTACCCGTAAGGGTCTCTCCACCACGAAAAGCCATACGAATTTACTATGACAAAATGCTTGATGAACAATCTAATATCAAAACAGACACTGTATTATCTATTTAATAAATTATTTCCAATCATACTGGTGACACTGAAGGAATGCATTTCACTTCTGAAGAGAAGCTTCATCAGCCTGTTATGCTGTGTACCATGTGTGATCTTGATTTATTGATACTGGAGGGATGCATTTTACTTCTAAAGAGAAGCTTCATCAGCCTGTTATGTTAGGTACCATGTGTGATCCTGATTCATTGATACTGGAGGGATGCATTTCACTTCTGAAGAGAAGCTTCATCAGCCTGTTATGCTGTGTACCATGTGTGATCTTGATTTATTGATACTGGACGGATGTATTTCACTTCTAAAGAGGAGCTTCATCAGCCTGTTATGCTATCTACCATTTTGTGATCTTGATTTATTGATACTGAAGAGATGCATTTCACTTCTAAAGAGAAGCTTCATCAGCCTGTTATGCTATGCACCATGTGTGATCTTGATTCATTGATACTGGAGGGATGCATTTTACTTCTAAAGAGAAGCTTCATCAGCTAGTCATATTATGTACCATGTGTGATCTTGATTCATTTTCTCAAATTCAATTTGAAGTTAAACTGAGAAGAGAAAGAACGATCGATCACTTTTATCATCAAATTGATTAACAATGTCTGTCTACATTCTATCAATTTGCATTGAATTGTATCATGACAAATACAGCATTGTCAATATCATCAACGCAAATTACAACTACTGAACTATATTGTATAATGTGCAGCTATATCAAGGTACATAAATTACTATCTTGTATGTTGTTTGAAAACCAAACAATTCCATTATAGTCTGATACTGGTATCGATAATTGATAGGTCAGAGTGCCCACGTACAATGAAACAAATAGCACTGTCATTAGTACTTAGGTATGACATACAAGAGCAAACAGCATGTGGAATATTCAGCACAACTATAGACAGCTAATTAACTTTTCTGACAGTTGAATTGTGATTTGCTGAATCAAGGTCATCATTCGTGATTTGTATGGCATTGGAAAGTAATTTAGAAAATTGATTCATCATTTTTTTTATAAAAGTGGCATGAATTTAAAATAAGTTGATACTCAACAATCATCAATTGAAGTTTCAACAATTATTTGTTCTAGAAAGTGCTTTTCAATGGAATAACTTTCACCACTTTAACAAGCATCCTACTGATTAATTGCATCAAGTTGCCATATAAAAAATACAATAAATAGACAATTGAAAAGACAATTAAATTTACAATAAAAATTTGATATTAACATCACAGATCGTTATGGAACAAGAAATCCAAAAAATAACGTTTTTGATGCAGAAATGTAGAATTGAATCAATTCATAATATTATGTAATAAATAATATTATGGCTTCTGTTGGGGAGGAAACCCTTACGGGTACTTCTACCTCGCCGTTTGAGTCATGCTAAGGGGGAAATGATGGACCTACTATTTTATGTGGGATTCGAACCACCGTGTAAGTGATAATGAAGCTTATAACATCAAGTTATTAAAGTACGGTCACCCATCCAAGCGCAGTCTTGAGCGGCCGTGACTGAGCATTACGATTACATGAACTATGAGTATTATCTTCGACCTTACATGAACCACGCTCACCACGTGGCAAATCCCCACATAAATTTATCTTTCGTTTTTTTATTGGGGTGATATTAATTCAAATACTATCTTGTCTATCTTTTTTGAAAATCAATACCAATAACCATCATGATTAAAACTTCTTAAACCCATATAGTACGGCAACGGTAATTCTCTACGGTATTAATGTAGATGATTAATAGAAAAAGGCACAACATATATTAACCTATTTTTAAAGTTGAAGTTGAAGATAATTTGAACAGATTTTTCTACTTCTATATGGACCTCACATAAGTATTATAGAAGTATTGAAAGTAGTAGTGCTCATGAATTTTCAAACAAAATAGCATGAATTTCCCTATGAATATCAGACAAGCATTTCTTTGAATCTTCTGTGCTTAATTATGAACTCATTTGATGCTTAACTGAGAAATTGAGAATTTTATTTACAAGAATTGAATGAGGATGACTAAAAGTAATCATCTTGGTTGACCAAAAATTTAATTTTTTTTAGGAAAGAGATATTCCAAACGTATATCATCAAAGTATCTACAGATTGCAAGGTTGTTATTTATCGAAGTTTTGCTGTTATCTTCAGGTGATTAGCAAGCAGATGCTTTTGAAGCTTTAGATTCTTTGTTAGATCAATAGGATATAAGAGATAGAAGGTAAATCAAAATAAGTTTGTAGATTATTCTGAAATGAAAAATGTGTTAATTAGAAATATTTTTCATGCTGGTAAAAGTAATTTTTTTGTGGTGAAAATTTGTATTTATCCTTTTTTAAACTCGTAAACGATCACTCTCCCAGATCAAACAGCATTTATCTCTACCACCACCGCTCCACATTCTTGGTTGCAATTAGAGGATTAAGCTGCGATACTATCAGTTACAGAGAGAATCCATGTAATCTGATACACTATTCATTAGTTAAGTGGTCTTATTCATCAGCTCCGACTCAAAAGAGTATCTTCAGCTCTAAACTGTTTAAACAACAAAATAACTTGGAATTGAGGAAAATTCCTGTCATAGTCGCATTTTAATAAAGGTCCAACAAACTGTAAAAAAATGAAGTTGAGAAAATGAAATTATTGTTTAAAAAAATAATAGCTTATAAAGTTGATGAACAAAATATATTGACCCTACAAAAAGTTATGGAAAAGATGAAATATATACCCACTAAAACATATACATAATTTAAATCATTTTCAAAAAGTATTTTTACTAAATATCTTCCAACTTATAATAGCTGTACGGTTACAATGTACATCATTTATAAAACAAGCAAAAATCGAGTTATTTTTCTTATCTAAATGGAATGAGACTTAGGACAGAGAAATAATATTTTGGATACCAGTATAATTTTCAGGCAACATTCCAATCTTGTTTGAATTCATTCAAGAGTCAATTTTAACCTTCTGCTAATAAACTTCCTCATGAACAATTAACTCAAGTATTATAGAATCGAGCACTGCCAGAATAAAGTATATTAGTAGGTACTTTATATTGAATAGTTATTTGAATGAATTGATAGAATGTTTATGAATGCGTAATAAATAAACGTACGTTTTCACTTGGTTATGTATGTGTGTTTGCTTTCAAATACATAGATATTATTCTTAATAATTTGAACTAAGTTATGCAATAATTATTGTTTTGAAATCTCTACTACTCTCAAATGAGCATCAACAAACTAATCAAATCCTGATGATAGCAAGACCGGTATTTTTGTTTCAAAGTGTGCTATGATCAATACTGACTCGATTATTATTGACTCGACTGGTTCTTGTATCGAAAATACAATATCATGATAATGAGTAATTGGGCCTATAAGTATTCAATTTGTTTGTTTTACACCTTGGTTAATCAATATTACTGGATGCTACCTGAGATGATAAAATAGAATAATTATGATGATCTAATTACATCAGCTGTATTAATTTGTTGTTGATCCGTTGCTATCGTTAGTTTATTGATTAGTCTAGTACAGTTTTGTCTAATAAAGCCATCGTTATGGTCTCTCAAGTTATTTATTACACTACCCGTGAGCGTCTCCCCACCAATAAAAGCCATAAGCATTTATTTTTTACTGGATGTTATTTGTAATTTGATGAAAACTGGATAAATATTTTAAAAACTACAAATCAATATTGATTAAAACTAGATTGCTATCACTGAATTTTTTTTTTTTTAAAGTTGATGTAAACTGAATTAATCATAATCATGTTCAAAACAGACATGAAACACTAGTAAATAAACTGATCTTCAATTGATGCTTTTGAAGTATTTTTTTTTAGATTACGTCTTGGAGACAAAATTCAGGAGTTAAGACAAGTCAGATCAACAATATTTTACAGTAGTTAGAATATTAATTCTAATAATAATCCTACTAATTCTACCATAATTACTATATCAATAATTAGTTGAGGTGAGGCTTAATTTTGATGTGAGAGGTACTCTTGTACACTATAAAAAGCTTTATCAACTAAATATTTTTTTTCAATATAGTAAAAGAAGAGAATAATTTCATCAGAAGAATCAACTTCCAATCTCAAAATGGCCTCACACTAAAGGAATTCAATTTATTATCTGAATTGATTTCCAAGTGTCATAATGCTCAATAACACTACTACAATTTTGTCAAATTAACTTCTGACGGGGGATTTGACTCCAATTTATGAACTCATTGATAACAGAGGAAACCAATCACACAAATAAATAATGAGGTAACTGAAGAATAATATTCTCTCGACCGCAATCTCATTGTCACAAAATGTGGAAAACATCATCATTCTTTTTGACCGACTGCTGTGAAAACTCATTAAGCTACTCTCTCTTACTTCATCTCCTTTTATTTTTGTTTCTGTCTTTCTTTCTCATTTCATTTCAAATTACATCAGACGCTTTTTGCGTCACGAAATTGGAATGAAACTGCGAACAGAGCGCCATTTTTCTGGTCGCTGGTGTGGTGGAAAACACTGATGAAATGAAATGAAAAAACAAAAGAACAACAAACTGGTGGGAAATGAGGATGTAACAGAACGGGACGGTGGGAGAAATGTGTATAAGAGAGAGATAGAGTGTGAGAGAGAGAGTGAGAGAGAGATAGATAGATAACTTGTCTTTATTGAGGCGAAGTTAGGACTCGCAGGTCCTCACTTACACTTACACTTAGAGAGAGAGTGAGAGAGAGCGAGTGGGTGAGTGAGTGGGAGTAAGTGAGTGGGAGCGAGGGTGAAAGAGTGGGGGGTGAAATCAAATCAGATGAAAAAGAAAGAGGGAAAGGGGAAAAGAAAATAAAAGAAGATGTAAGAGAAGAAGATGTGAGAGAAGAAAAATCAACAAAAAGATAGAGGAGAAAAAAGTGAGTAGGATGAGAAGAAAAAGAAGATTTTGAAGAGTGAGAATGAAAAAGGGAAGAAATGTTTCAAAGGAAATAGTGGAGGAGGAAGAGAAGAGGGAAGAAAGAGTGGAATGAGAAGAATGGGTAAATAAAATAGAAGGGGAAGAAGGAGAAGAAGAAGAAAGAGAGAAAAATAGAAACTGGAAGGAGGTGGAGGAGATGGAGTAAAGAGAGGAGAAGGAGTAGAAGGAGTAGAAGGAGGAGAAGAAGGTGGAGGAGAAGGTGGAGAAGAAGAGGAGGAGAAGTTGGAGAAGAAGAGGAGAAAAAGCGGAGAAGGACAAGGTGGAGAAGGAGAAGAAGGTGGGGATGGTGGTAAAGAAGGAGAAGGAGGAGGAGAAACATAATATGAGCAAAAAACTCGGGGAAAAACAAAGAGGAGAGAAGGAAAGAAGAAATAGGAAGAAGAGAGGGAGTTATATGAAAAGTAAAAGTCGAAGAAAAGGAATGACGAAGAGAGAAAGTTAAAAAATAAAAGAAGAGAAGAAGATAAAGGAAATTGACGATAAGAGGAAGAAAAAAGCAAGAAAAAGAAAATAATGGAGAAGAAAAAACGAAGGAAAAGAAAAAGAGAAAGAAAAATTAGGTGAAGAAGATGATCAAGAAGAATTAAAGGAGGGAGAGAAGGGAAAAATTAAGAAAAAGTACAATGAGAGGGAGAGAAGAGGAAGAGAAAGAAAAAAGAATGAGGAGGTAGAAGAAAAAGAAAATTGAGAAGGAGAAGGTGGAGTCAGAAGAACGTTCATTTAGTCTTTTTTGAACAATAAACCATTAATTTATATAAGAGAAAGAAGGAAAAGGATGAGAAGAAAGATAAGACAAGGAAAAACGAAAGAAGGAAAAGGATAAAAAAGAAGAAATAGTGTGAAGCAAAGAAGAGGTTGGAGGTACAGAAGAAGTGAGAATTGAAGGAAAGGTAGGATGAAATGAGAAATACGAAGAGGAGAAAGAAAAAGAAGAAGAAAAAGAAGAAAAGAAAAGAAACAGAGAAAGAAGAAGAAGAAGAAGAAAAGAAAAAGAGACAGAGAAAGAAGAAGAAGAAAAAGAGAAGAGAGAGAAAAAATTGGAGAAAGAAATAGACAGAAATCGTGTGTGAGCAAGTGGAGAAAAAGATATTCGATATTTGATATTTATTACATCTTACGTTGCCAGGTCTAATAAGACCTATGGCAAACACTTATAAATATAGCCAAAAAGAAAGAAATAAGTAAAGAAGTAAAGCAAAATAGAGTAAAAGCTGCTATTCACTGTATGACCCCAAACGATGGAGCCCCCAAAACTCCATAGTTCTAAAGCTGGCTGCCATAATAGAAGCAAGTACAGCAACACTAGACTACTATGGCAGCAGCACATTGCGCGCCTTCTGTAAAGTTTATCTTGAACACTCCCTTAAGACTGCAAACAATAATTTTCCCGTTTTTAAAAGCAACACACCACTAGCACAAGATGCCAGTCTCACAATATCCTGCCGCTTCGCTACTTCAGCTCTGAGCCAGCTTTTTCTCTTGAGAATCGTTGTTTTTAGTTTTATTTTCACAGAGATAAAGTTCTCGGAATATCACAGAAAGCTCAGAGCTCCTATTGACTGAACAGCTTCCAGCTTTATTGTGGTGATACATATAATTTCCCTTTCTTCTGCATCATTTATTGCTGTGTTATGTAACAAATGATCATTTTATTTTCTATTGTTGGATTTTTATCTCATTATATTATTACTTGAAGGGGTTTTCGCATTGCAGAGAAAGTGAAAAGGCTTTGTGAGTCACTAAATTAAGTCTCATTTTGATAAAAATATGTTATACATACCCTCAGTTGCACAAACGTCCTACCATCAAGATGGGTCCACTTTTATACCAGACTGCAGCTATCTATCACATCATTCAGTATAAAAATGAGCCATTATTTGGTATGAACGTGTTCTGCGATTTGAGCAATGATAGCTAGATTACAATGCAGCCAACAGAGCCAACTAAAAATTTCAAGTTCCAAAATCAGCTGATCATGGAATATAATGTGTGCATCATTTATTGCTGTGTTATGTAACAAATGATCATTTTATTTTCTATTGTTGGATTTTTATGTCATTATATTTATTACTGGAAGGGTTTTTCGCATTTCAGAGAAAGTGAAAAGGTTATGTGAGTCACTAACTTAAGTCTCATTTGTAAATTAGTTGAACAATTCGTTATAAATTGAATAATGTCAATAAATCATATTATTGTGTGATTCAGAAAGTAAATTAGCTCAATCAATCAATCAATCAATGGTCCCGCTAAACCTGAAAAAGGTTTTACAGCAGGTGCCTATAATAAAATAAAACACAATAATAAAATGAATGCTTACAATAAATTAAACAATGAAAAGAACTGAAAGAAAACTTTTTACAAGTTTCAAAATGCACTTCAAGGTAATTGGAAGGGGAGTAATAGGGTTGAAAAATGTTAAAAAATGTTAAAAAGAAAAAGGTTAAAGGGAGAGAAAAAAAAAGAATAAAGATAAAGGTCTACTATAGATTGAAAGTTAAAATTAAAAATAAAAGAATATGAATAAGCTTTTAGAATTATGAAAATATTTGAAAAACAATTGAAAAATATTCACTTGATAAAGCTTTTTATAGTAAACAAGAGTACAAAATATCAAAGTATCAAAATCAAGAGTATCATATCAAAATTAAGCCTCACCTCAACTAATAGATTAGTTGAGGTTAATTGATTAGTTGATTATGGTAACTAGTGTATAAGACAGTATAATTATTGTTGATCTGACTTGTCTCATTTGGGGAGTCCGGCCCCACAAGATGTCAAATTATCAATTAAAGATAGAAACTGCAAAACTTCATACTCCTTAATTGTCTCCAAAACATAATCTACAACAAAAAAATACATATTAGATTGCTCATGATATCAACCATTAATACTAACAGTTTTTAAATCCCCTCTAGTTATTTTTTCACTCAACTACCTTATTGTGAGATATGAATTAAGTAAGGAGGAAAACTAAATTTCTTGAATACGATTTTCATGTCAGTGAGTTCCTGTCAGTGAAGGATTTCATTAAATCCAATTCATTAAATTTATTAATGACTAGCAGCTACCCGTCCTTCGTACGGATTATGTTTAGAAATACGACTAAATATGTTTCATCTTTTTTGATAGCAACGATCATGAAGTTGTTAGCAGCTTAGTTAACAACTTAGGACGTAAACAATTCAGTGACAGTTATCAGAGAGAATATTTGAGAACAGCTGATTGATATATCATCATAAATTACGTGATTTGTTGTTGTTCTTATGTTGTAATAATAGTGCTACCTGGCGAATTCCCAAGAGCCTAGCACAAACCGCACCTTCCTAAAATGTTAATTTTTGTTTTGATAAATTATTGAAATTAGAAAATTTTGTTTTTTTTTTCAACAAAGAAATAATTGATAAAACATAAGATGAGCTTTAATTCACCAGACATATGTTTCCTAAAAGACTGCAATGCTCCGACTACACAAGTCTGCAGACAGCGTAAATAACGCCGCGAAGGGCCACCATTTATATTTGAGAACAGCTGATTGATATATCATGATAAATTACGTGATTTGTTCTTATTCTTATGTGGTAATAGAACTTGGAAGAACTTTATCCAAAATCGCCCAATACTTGGTTTTTAAACGTTTATTATTCTGTTGAAAAAAAAGTTAATTTAGTTTTTTATAGCTAAAGACATTGTCAATAATGTTTTCAATACTGTTCAATAACTAAAATCCCGATCGATGCTCTCGTTTTTGAGGAGAAGGCCGCGTAAAATGTATCCAAAATCGCACAGTACTTGGTTTTTAAACGTTTATTACTCTGTTAAAAAAAAAGTTAATTTAGTTTTTTATAGCTAAAGACATTGTCGATAATGTTTTCAATACTGTTCAATAACTAAAATCCCGATCGATGCTCTCGTTTTTGAGGAGAAGGCCGCGAAAAATACCTTTGCGGCCGTGACAGACAGACAGACAGACAGACAGACAGACAGACAGACAGACAGACAGAAAGTGAGATAAGACTATTTTCGGCTTATTTAATGTATAAAACGTAAAAATAACCAAAAAATATACAATTCTGATAAATGTACAGACAAAACTCTAATTTTATTTATATAGATTTGATAATGAATTTTATAATTTCATTAAATCCAGCTCATTTTTATGGCGTCATAGCGTAGTTAAAAAATTGAATTTAGATGAATTGAACTTTATCTTATGTAATTACATTGAAAAGTTGAGAAGGTTTTCATAGCATATTCCACATGAAGTCAAACTGCATTTTTCAAAACCCTGATTAAGATGATATAAACCTTTATTTTATCTTCGGTCACTTTATTAGGTTGGTAATTTCACTAAATTATAAAGTTAAGAAAATTCACATGACAGAATCAGTGATTATTCTAAAACTCAAACATTACTGTTCTGAAACCTAATTCCGAAAAATTGAAGCACATCTTTTGACAATATATTGAAAATTTCTGGCAATTTTCCTGCCAAATCACACTATCTACTCAACTTGGTCAGCATTGTTGGAAAATTTAATTCATATAAAAATATTCTGACAGAAACTTATTATCTTCTGACAATATAGGCTATTAGAAAGATGAAAAAGATTTCACATCAAATCAGTGGTTTGACTCGAACTTGAACAACACATTGTTCAAAAATCTAATTGAGATGAATTCAACGTTATCTTGTCACTATATTAAAAATTCACATGACAGTCAGTGATTTTCCCATAGCTCGAACAGCATTTTTCAAAACTATAACTCTTAATGAATTACAACTTTTCTTTCGACACTTTATTAAAAAGTTGAGGAAATTAAAATGACAAATCAGTGATTTCTTTAGAGCTTGAACAGGATTGTTCAAAATTATAACTCCAATGAATTAAACCTTTTCTATCGACCCTATATTAAAAAGTAGAGAAAATTCAAATGACAAATCAGTGATTTTCCTAGAGCTTGAACAGGATTTTACAAAATTATAACTCTAATGAATTAAACTTTTTCTTTCGACACTATATTAAAAAGTTGAGAAAATTCAAATGACAAATCAGTGATTTTTCTAGAGCTTGAACAGGATTGTTCAAAATTATAACTCTAATGAATTAATTCTTTTCTTTCGACACTATATTAAAAAGTTAAGGAAATTCACAGGCAGTGATTTTCCTAAAGCTCGAATATCATTGTCGAAAATTCTAATTCAGATGAATTAAACCTTATCTCTGTCACCATATTAAAAAGTTAAGAAAGTTTTCATAGCGAATCGGTGATTCTATTCGAACTTTTTCGAGACTTCAGCATTGCTCAAATCAAATTCCAACAAATTCAATCAGATTTCTGTGAAGGAACCTTTTTTGGGATCAACGATTCAGTGTGCAGTGATTTGAAAAGCAAACTCAGGAGCACAACTGAGCCGTGTCCTATCAATATTTAAAGGTGTTTCAGAGCAGGGTACCTGCCCTATTAAACCCCAGCCCCCCTTCCCCTTGGCACCCAAAATGGGGGTATCAAAAAAGGGGTAATCTCTCGTTTCGTGCACTTTCAAGGCAGCTACCGCTATGGCAGCCGGCCAAGAGCAGGGGCCCAATTCACAGGCAAGCGAACTCACCCTTGTTTATGGGTATGAGGCGAGCACTGGTTGGTGTTTGGGCGATTGTATTGTAGATGTTGATTTTGAATAAAAAGAGAGAAGAGAATAAAAAATTAGGAGAGGAATATAGGGGAATGAAAAATTGAGAGTGGAAATTAGAATATTGTGGGGAGGGAATGACAAAGATGACGAGGGAGAGGAAGAGATGATGTGGGAGGTGGAAAAGTAGGGAAGGAAAGAAGAAAACGACAAAGGAGTGGTGTGATGAGGATAAGGGGAGAAAGATGGAGGACAAGAAGATGAGAAAAAGGAATAAAGGAGAAGACGAAGGAGGAGAAGAAGATGAATAATTAGAGAAAGAGTAGAACAGAAAGGAAGAGGATAAAAGAAGAAGAACAACGAGGAGGTGGAGGAGAAGGAGGAAGAGGAAGAATAGAAGGAAGAGGATGAGCAAGAAGAGGAGGAAGAGGAAGAAGAGGATGAAGAGGAGGAAGAGGAGGAAGAGGAGGAAGAGGAGGAAGAGGAGGAAGAGGAGGAAGAGGAGGAAGAGGAGGAAGAGGAGGAAGAAGAGGAAGAAGAGGAAGAGGAGGAAGAGGAGGAAGAGGAGGAAGAGGAGGAAGAGGAGGAAGAGGAGGAAGAGGAGGAAGAGGAGGAAGAGGAGGAAGAGGAGGAAGAGGTAGAGGAGGAAGAAAAAAAGAAGGATGAAAAGAGGAAGAGAAGGAGGAAAAGGCGGAAGAGGAAGAAGAGAAGGAAGAGGAGGAATAGAAGGACGAGTAGGAGGAGACGATAGAGGAAGAGCAAGAACAGGAGGGAGAGGAGGAAGAAGAGAAAGTGGAGGAAGAGGGGAAGAGGAAAAGGAGGAAGAAGAGAAAGTGGGGGAAGTGAAGGAAGAGGGGAAGAGGAAAAGGAGGAAGAAGAGGAAGAGGAAGAAGATGAAGAGAAAGAGGAGGAGCAAGAAGAAGAAGTAGAAGAGGAAGAGGAATAATGATAGTAAGAAGAAGAATGTAAAGAATTAGAGAAAGAGTAGAAATAAGAAGAGGAGGAAAAAATAAGAAAGAGATGATAATCATGATAATGATGAAAAAGAAATATAACAAGAAGAATAATAAGCAAAGTGTAAGGAGGATGAGGAAAACTAGAGATGAAAGAAAAAAAGAAGAAAAAATAGTAGTAGGAAAGAATATTATGATGGAAGAAGAAAATACATAATTTTTAGGAGAAGAAAGAGTGTATAAGGGAATATAAATGATGTCAAAGTGATTAAATAAGGAAGAAAGAAGTGAAATCGGAAAGAGAAAGGGAAAAATTAGAATAGGGAAAGAAGAAAAAAATGAGTAAAACAAAAAAGTGAAAGAGAACGAAGTGTTGGGAAGCTGCAGAAAAGTGAGATGGTACAAAAATAGCAAAATTATAGGGTGGGAAAAGAGAGTTGGAAATCAAGAACAAGAGAAAGGAAAGGAAGAGGTGTAGGAGAAAGAAGAAAGAGAAAAAGTAGGAGGAAACGAAGAGTAGTAGAAAAACAGTTATTACAAGAAAAAGGAAGATAAAGCAAGAGGCGGATGGGAAAGAAAGTGAAGGAGAGAGTGAAGAGGAATGAGAAAGAATAAAAAATTAAAAAGAGGAGCGTTAGTAGAAAAAACAGAAGATAAATAAATGAGAAAGGCAAGAAGTAGTAAAGAGAGGCAAAGGAAGAAGAAGAAACTATCAAATTTAATTTTTAAATAGGTTATGTGAAGTTCTAGATACTACAATTCAATTGATTCGGCTGACCTGCTAGTCCTTAACAGGAGAAAGATATCCAATGACGTCACAGGAACAGGAACAGGAACAGGAAGAGGAAGAGGTAGAGGTAGAGGAAGAGGAAGAAGAAGTAGACGAGAAGGAAGAAGTGGAAGAGAAAGAAGAAGTAAAAGAGTGTGAGGAGGAAGAGAAAGAGGAAAAATAAAAGAAGAAGAAGGGAAGCAGTAGAATTAGGGGCTGAAGAAGAAGAAGCAGAATTAATTAGAAGAGGCAAGAGAAGAAGAAGCAGAAGAAGAGGACCAGTTACCAGAGAAACAGAAGAAGAAGAAGAAGCAGGAGAAGAGAACCAGTGACCACGGAAGCAGAAGAAGAAGAAGAAGAAGAATAAGAAGAAGAAGAAGAAAGGGAAGAAGAAGCAGAACAAGAGAACCAGTGACCAGGGAAACAGAAGAAGAAGAAGAAGAAGAAGAAGAAGAAGAAGAAGAAGAAGAAGAAGAAGAAGAAGAAGAAGAAAGGGAAGAAGAAGCAGAAGAAGAGGACCAGTGACCAGGGAAACAGAAGAAGAAAGTGAACAAGAAGCAGAAGAAGAGGATCAGTGACCAGGGAAGCAGAAGAAGAAGAAGAAGAAGAAAGGGAAGAAGAAGAAGCAGAAGAAGAGGATCAGTGACCAGGGAAGCAGAAGAAGAAGAAGCAGAAGAAGAGGACCACTGTTAAGCACGATCTGGGATTGGTGTGGTGTATTTTGGGACAACTCTCTCTTACCATACAGCGTGTGTGTTAGAGAGAGATAATAACAGAGTGAATTTGTCTGTGTGTGTGTGTGAGTGGGAAAGTTGGGGAGAGTGAGAGAAACAGAGAATAAGTTTTCCTGCACAATTCAGCTTCATTTCCAGTTGCCCAGAGCTTGTACAGTGACTGCCCGCCTGGCTACACTCTACACCACTGGCCATGTATCTTTCCAACCCACTGACTACATTCCGATAAGTTACCACCTTGGGCTTCAGCTTTGAGGGCCGCCAAAACCCTAACCCCTCCCCTTCTAACCGCCCCCCCCCCTAGGGGTCAAAAAAGGGGGCCTTGCCACATCGCTTCACACCTCAACGGAAAGGTTTGTTATGGTGCCCTCGCTGGTACAGTCGCTGGAATGCGGTTTAACTGACCTGGACTACCAGGAAGAGCTGTTTCTGTTGTTTATTAGTGTTCCGAATTTGTTTTTGTTTTTTTAATTTTTGCTATTATTTTTCCTTTTCTTTTATTCTATTTTTTTTCTTGCTTATAACTTACTAGTTTTCTTGTAA
This sequence comes from Conomelus anceps, assembly GCA_948455865.1. Classification (NCBI taxonomy): domain Eukaryota; kingdom Metazoa; phylum Arthropoda; class Insecta; order Hemiptera; family Delphacidae; genus Conomelus; species Conomelus anceps. The sequence goes on from OX418219.1 coordinate 6,910,172, forward strand.
CTCTGTTTTTTACTGTAATACTTAATTACTTTCTATACTGTACAATTTCTTATTTTTATAAGTTAATTCTTTTTTTATGTAATTATTGAAAAATTTATGTTTTTGTTGTACCAATAATTATTTTGTATGGGCACCTACTGAAAAACCTGCTGGTTTAGTGGTACCCGTGATGTATTTTATTGAATAAAGAAAATTGATTGATTGATTGATTGTATGTAGTGTATGTAGGCATTTATATAATACACTGTAACAATGTATTTATAAACAATTGATTTATAAAAACATCCAACAATGTATTTTTTCTTATGTTTTAATTCTAGATTGCAGATATTTCTGCTTGTATGTACTATTCATTTTGGCAATAAATATTCAATTCAATTTCAATTTCAATTATATGATCACCAACATTCATATTATACACCAACAACATTCAAAAACCTTCACATACATTATGGATAATAAGACTTGAAGTTGTCACAACCATATTTATTGTAAACCGTGAGATACTAGTTTCGGTTTTTACACCGTTATCAATCTCAAACAAACTGAAACTAAAGTACAGAGTAGCTTAATATATACTCAACACGGAATGATACTATTGGCTGAGGGAGAAAGTGCCTCTGGTAGGCTAACCTTCATTGAAGGTTTGTGATTGGTTGAAGGCCAAAACAAGACCCGCCCACTGGTGGGAGGAGCAACAAGAAATATTCAGTGTCAAAATCAGGAACCAAAATGTAACAAACAAGAACAATACACAAGTAGGCTAGAATTAAACAATTAAAATAAAGCAAAAGATGAAGCTAAATAAAATGCAGTCAAGGTCAACCGAGAAAAACAAAAAGTACCATTATTAAAGATTAGGCCAGAATTATGATGAAACCATGTCAGCCGTTTTGAATTGTTTGAAATAAATCTGATAATTTGGATAAAATTTGAGTCCCAACAAGGTACGCCCACTGGTGGGAGAAACAACAAGGAATCAAGTGTCAAAAGTGTCAAGGAATCAAGTTAGTTTGAAGTAACTGACAATTGAATAAACTGACAAATATAAATAGACAGAATTTATTAATTTCGAATTCCTTTAAGTGCTATTACTTTATACTGAAGACTTCCGCAATGGCGGATATTGACAACAGCATTGAACAGCTGATGGGAATCGATGAATGCTACTGTTCAAACTAACTTGTGAGATACGAGCCGATATGGCCAAGTTGAAAATGAATGCTGCTGTACAGAAAGGTCTCCATGTTCTAGTGGTTAAGGGCGCTCAACCGGCAATTGAGAGGTCCGTGGTTCGATTCCCGGTGGTGACTGATATTTTTGTACAGTAGCATTCATCGATTCCCATCAGCTGTTCAATGCTGTTGTCAATATCCGCCATTGCGGAAGTCTTCAGTATAAATTAATAGCAATTAAAGGAATTCGAAATTAATAAATTCTGTTTATATATTTTTATGTTTTTAATATTGTTTAATTCAAGCCTACCTGTGTATTGTTCTTATTTGATACTTTTTTATTCCTGATTTTGACACTTATTATCCCTCGCTGCTCCTCCCACCAGTGGGCGTGACTTGTTAGGGCCTTCAGCCAATCACAAACCTTCAATGAAGGTCAGCCCAAGAGAGGCGCTTTCACCCCCAGCCAATAATATCATTATAGGTTGAGTATATACTCTGTATTTTAATTTTAGTTTTTTTTGAGATTGATAATGACCGAAACTAGTATCTTATGGTTTTCAATAAACGTGGTTGTGACAGGTTGAATCAAAGATTAATATTGAGAGTCACCTACAGTCGGAATCGGCTACGGTACTGTATAATATATATTGAATATTTCTGACTCAATAATTATTTAGCTAGGTGAAATCTTTTTAGAAAATTTGAAGTTGCTACTCAACATTATCTTTGTACTAACTATTGACAGTTTTGAGTGAACATCTCTCACACACATGCAGTCTCTATATCTATGTATAACTTCTATCTCTCTCCACGCCCTGAAGTATCGACCCAAATTGATTGTTCTTGTAGAAGAGAATGGTCGGGAATTCACTAGAGAGGATTTCAGTCAGTGAGTGAGTGCCGTATGCAAGAGTGAACTTTTTAATTACCCGTTGAAGGTTCTCTCGTCCACTTCATCAATTGGGTGTGAATTCCACTGGTGAACGGAGGAAATTTTTTTAAACTATCAGTAGCTCCCCCAACCTTCAGTCCGCCACTTGAAATCAACTTCATTGAGGTCCCCTTTAATTGTTTGGTACTGCATAGCGCAATAATACACGCTACTACTACCACTTTAGGTAAGGTTGAATAGGTTAGTTTTGGTTAGGTTATGTTAAGTTAGGTTAAGTTAGGTTAAGTTAGGTTAGGTTAGATAATTCTCTAGATAATTAACTCTAGATAGTTTTGAACACAATTTGAGCGTTAATTCAGAAAAACTCTGTTCATTGAGAAATACTCTAACGGTCCCCTTTAATTGTTCAGTACTGCATTGCACAATAATACACGCTACTACTACCAGTTTAGGTTAGGTTGGGTTAGGTTAGTTTCGGTTAGGTCAAGTTAGGTTAGGTTAGATAATTCTCTAGATAATTAACTCTAGATAGTTTTGAACACAATTTGAGCATTAATTCAAAAACTCTGTTCATTGAGAAATACTCTAACGGTCCCCTTTAATTGTTCAGTACTGCATAGCGCAATAATACATGCTACTACTACCACTTAGGTTGGGTTTGGTTAGTTTCGGTTAGGTCAAGTTAGGTTAGGTTAGATAATTCTCTAGATAATTAACTCTAGATAGTTTTGAACACAATTTGAGCATTAATTCAAAAACTGTGTTCATTAAGAAATACTCTAACGGTCCCCTTTAATTGTTCAGTACTGCATAGCGCAATAATACACGCTACTACTACCACTTAGGTTGGGTTTGGTTAGTTTCGGTTAGGTCAAGTTAGGTTAGGTTAGATAATTCTCTAGATAATTAACTCTAGATAGTTTTGAACACAATTTGAGCATTAATTCAGAAAAACTCTGTTCATTGAGAAATACTCTAACGGTCCCCTTTAATTGTTCAGTACTGCATAGCACAATAATACACGCTACTACTACCAGTTTAGGTTAGGTTGGGTTAGGTTAGTTTCGGTTAGGTCAAGTTAGGTTAGGTTAGATAATTCTCTAGATAATTAACTCTAGATAGTTTTGAACACAATTTGAGCATTAATTCAAAAACTCTGTTCATTGAGAAATACTCTAACGGTCCCCTTTAATTGTTCAGTACTGCATAGCACAATAATACACGCTACTACTACCACTTAGGTTGGGTTTGGTTAGTTTCGGTTAGGTCAAGTTAGGTTAGGTTAGATAATTCTCTAGATAATTAACTCTAGATAGTTTTGAACACAATTTGAGCGTTAATTCAAAAACTCTGTTCATTGAGAAATACTCTAACGGTCCCCTTTAATTGTTCAGTACTGCATAGCGCAATAATACACGCTACTACTACCACTTAGGTTGGGTTTGGTTAGTTTCGGTTAGGTTAAGTTAGGTAAGGTTAGATAATTCTCTAGATAATTAACTCTAGATAGTTTTGAACACAATTTGAGCGTCAATTCAAAAACTGTGTTCATTAAGAAATACTCTAACGGTCCCCTTTAATTGTTCAGTACTGCATAGCGCAATAATACACGCTACTACTACCACTTTAGGTAAGGTTGGGTCAACTTTCTTAGTAATGGCGAAGGTGATATTGTGGAAGGTATCCATAATGAATAATAATGTTTGATTGAGATTGATAATGGTGTAACAACCGAAACTAGTTTCTCGAACTTTTAATAAATGTGGTTGTGACAATTTCGTCTTATTATTCATTAAGGTTGGGTTAGGTTAGTTTCGGTAGTTAGGTTAGGTTAGGTTAGATAATTCTCTATATAATTAACTCCTGATAGTTATGAACACAATTTGAGCGTTAATTCAAGAACTCTGTTCATTGAGAAATACTCCAACTGTTAAATTTATTCACTACAAAAAATTGGACCGACTCTTTGTAGATTAATTCGTGCGAGAAATTCTCTGTAAAATTTTAATTTTTTTTAGCGATATGAAAATGTTTCAAGTGCACTGTAGCGTTACTAATAGTCCATTCCACATGTAGAGCTAGATGGATCGATACAATATATTCTGAGAGTAATTCTAGGTAATGAATAATTAATAATATTTCAAAAATATCATTCTCTTGTTTTTCTGCTTTAAATTATTTGAATGAAAGCTTTCTGCTTCAAATTATTTGAATGAATATACCTTTCAGTTTAGCTACACCTTCCAACTCATGTTTTAAATTTGTTTGTACACATTGTTATGAAATTCATAGCTCGACTGCTATCATAGAAGTACATCTTAGTAGGACCTGGGCCTTCTTTGTAAGGGTGACCGATTAGATTGGCCAGCAAAAATGACACTGTTCTCTCCTGTAAAATCACTTCCCGGTGGTTCGGAACCCACCTAAAACTGTAGGTCCAATCACTATCATCCAACTCATTACCCACGCACAGGTCTCAGACCTATGTGGGCTTCATCCTCAAAAAAAAAAAAAAAAGAGGTGGGAATACGAAAAAAAATCAAAGTGAGTGTAGTGAATAAATAATAGTAGCTGTTTAAAAAAAAAACTTTAGTGAAGTGCACATAAAACATACTAGTCTGTCAAAAATTGCCAATCTCTCAAGAACTGACTCTAATCGGCCAAAAAATTTGAGCTCCGTACACATGTTAAGGCCCTAGATGCGCGCACAAAAAGAGCTCAAAAACTGACGTGTTTTGATAACTAAGCGAGTGGTTACTTTAGCTTTTCTCAAGAACTAAGTGATCAAAAATGTTCGATTTCGGTAGCTTGACGCATAGTGAGCCAAACTTTAAAATTTACCTCAAAATATGTCCAAAGCTACAATATTGTGCTTGAAAATTAAGCATTTTTCAAGAAATTTGTTGCCAAAAAAGTTGAAACTTGGTCCACAAGTTCGATTCTCATAGCTAAATGAGTGAAAAGTAATTAACTGGCAATCGAGGGGTCGCAGATTCTTACTCCGGCGCCATTCCTTCTTTTTTTCTTCTTCTTCTTCTTCTTCTTCTTCTTCTTCTGCTTCTTCTTCTTCTTCTTCAAGACCATGTGTCCTTTTTCGTCTCCTATTCTACCTTCTCATTCTTCAGTTCTACCTTCTATACATTCTTCTCCTCATCCTCCTCCTCCTCCTCTTCCTTCCTCTTCTTTTTACTTCTCTTTCTACTTCTTCTACTTATTTCTTCTTCTCCTTTTCTTCTTCTTTTTTTTCTCTTGTTCTTCACATCCTCCTCCTCCTCCTCCTCCTCCTCTTCTTCTTCTTCTGCTTTTTCTCCTCCAAGACCTTTTGTTCCTTTCTCGTCTCCTACTTTACGTTCTCATTCTTCACTTCTATCTTCTATACATTCTTCTTCTCATCCTCCTCCTCTTCCTTCTTTCTCTTTTTACTTCTCTTTCTACTTCTTCTACTTATTTCTTCTTCTCCTTCTCTTCTTCTTTTTCTTCTCTTGTTCTTCACATTCTCCTCCTCCTCTTGTTCTTCACATTCTCCTCCTCCTCTTCTTCTTCTTCTTCTTCTTCTGCTTCTTCCCCTCCAAGACCTTTTGTTCCTTTTTTGTCTCCTTCTCTACCTTCTCATTCTCCACTTCTATTTTCTATACATTCTTCTCCTCATCCTCCTTCTCCTCTTCCTTCTTCTTCTTCTATCTACTTCTCTTGCTTCTTCTTCTTCTTTTCATCTTCATCTTCATTTTCTTCTCTTCTTCTTCTTATTCTAAATCGGCGTATAATCTGCACCACCTGGTGCCTGCTGCTGACAGCAACTAATGACCTGAATATTCTGTTCTGGACTTAACAGGGTTCGAGCTCCCCTTGCTATTATTGTTTACCTATCAACCCTTCTGTCTCAGTCTCTTTGATACTTGAAACAAAAACATTTACATCTCTTGAATAACAATTTTGTGTTTCAAAGACTTTGTACTGCTTCCAGTTTGTGGAATTTCGTAATTTTTCTTTCAATTGCTGATGATGCCCACATGAGTCCGAGACTTGTGCGTGGGTAATGAAATGAATGATTACACATAAATGCCTAACGGTGAAGCAGGATTCGAACCCACGACCACTTAAACGACTGCAAACTGAAGTTGCGACGCCCCAACCAACTGCGCTAAGCGGCCCGCCGTTTAATTAATAGAGTTAATTAAATTAATTAGAGTTAATTAGTTAATAGAGTTATTTAAAGTAGTAATTGATCATTTATCTTTTGTGATTAATAGCATTACTAAATACAGAAGCAGATAGTTTTCGAATTTCTATGTAATTCTATCAAGCGTACTGGGGAGTTTGGGGGGGATTTAGGTCACAAATGTGTTTTTGCTTGCAAGATTTCCCCTCCTTCGTACCATTTCTTTGGTAAGTTTGCGATTTGGTTTGGTGTGCGATTGGGAGGGGGGTTGCGGCCCCTATGACTCTCTTCTGGGACCGCTCTGAAGACTGGTCAGTCTAGCAGTCATGAATGGTTTGTCACAGCACTCAGTTGTTTATTCTACGCCGCGAAAATTACAGCATTGAATAAATGTAATTATTTCACTAAACAGCCAATAACACAATCATTATCTTGAGTTTTATATTGTGTTAGATCTTGCTCCAGCTCTTCAATTAAATTTAGATTCTTCAGCGTTGAAATTTTTAAAGAAAGCAGTTGAGGGCGATAACCTATAGCATCTTTGCTTGATTTTTACTTAATGTTTGCTTCATTTGGGTCACAAATGCGATTTTGCTAACATCGTATGCAAGATTGTCCTGCTTTTTTATTATTACTATTGTCATAAATTGTTTTGAGTTGTAGACAGAAGCTTCATGTATCATAAAACTGATGAAAGATGCTTGACCGAAAGTTAACAGAATTAGCTTATTATTATAATATATTATATAATATTATTATTATTATAATGTAGGATTCAAATGAAGTTGCAAACTCACTTTTGTAGACGTAATTATTGAAATTGAATTATTAGTATTGAATTCATTAAAAATGTTTTTAATTTATAGAAATTAATAATTGATCATTTTCTCATAAAGTCTTTATCTGTTTTTACAGGATAATAATGATGAATCTCACCCATCGTCATTCTCAACAGGTAAGGGAGAACATTTTTGCTAAATTCTGTATTTCAAGGAAGAAATCCAGGAATATATTACATTATAAATTCAGAATTGATTAACAACTCAAATTTTTTCTTAAAATGGACAGACTTGAAAGTTTCAACCTGGAGAATGTAACCTGGATAATCCAATGATTGATTTATTTGATTTTTAACCACAACTAATTGCCGCTTTCTTTTTAAACAACATTATTCTCCTTCTTCTTCTTCTTCTCTTCCTCCTGCTCCTTCCCCTTCTCCTTCTCCATCCCCTTCTCCTTCACCTTATCCTTCTTCATCTCCTTCTCCTTCTCCTTCTCCTTCTCCTTCTCCTTCTCCTTCTCCTTCACCTTCTCCTTCTCCTTCTCCTTCACCTTCTCCTTCTCCTTCTCCTTCTCGTCCACCTTCTCCTTCTCCTTCTCCTCCACCTTCTCTTTCTTCTTCACCTTCTCCTTCTCCTTCTCCTTCTCCTTCTCCTTCACCATCTCCTTCTCCTTCTCCTTCTTTTTCTCATTCTCCCTCTCCTTCTACTTTTTCTCCTTCTCCTCCTCTTTCTCCTTCTCCTTCTCCTTCTCCTTCTCCTTCACCTACTCCTTCTCCTTCTCCTTCTCCTTCACCTTCTCCTTCTCCTTCTCCTTCTCGTCCACCTTCTCCTTCTCCTTCTCCTCCACCTTCTCTTTCTTCTTCACCTTCTCCTTCTCCTTCTCCTTCACCATCTCCTTCTCCTTCACCATCTCCTTCTCCTTCTCCTTCTCCTTCTTTTTCTCATTCTCCCTCTCCTTCTACTTTTTCTCCTTCTCCTCCTCCTTCTCCTTCTTCTTCTCCTTCTCCTTCTCCTTCTCCTTCTCCTTCTCACAAATCAGCAACTTACATAGCTGCTCCCTCTACTAGCAGCTGGCATTACGACTATCAACCTTCTTTTTTCCTCTCCTTTTCCTCAAATATTTCTCTCCTTTTTCTCCTTAATTCAAGGATGAATACGGTACAGTGTGCCTCTGATTATTTACTGTTCCTTGATTTTGGATAAGCAAGATTAGTATTTATAAACGTTCCTTCAGTGTCAAGAGACTCTTGTATTGCACCTGTTCTAAATGCATTTCAAGAATTCCTCGAGTCAAGATACATTGAAGGAACGTTTATAAATACGGCCCTAAAATGTTCCATCAGAGTAGAAGTGGAATAGAAAAATGTGACTCAAAATTTTCTATAATATGGTATTTTTTGTCACAGTGAATGAAAAACCAACACTTTATATCATCAGTTATCATTATTGTTCAAAAAAAACAGTATTTTGGAATTTTCAAACAATTGGGTCTGCGCTACTTGTCTTGTTTTTGAATTCAAGCTAAATATCTAGAATATTTGAATTTTCTTTTATTATTGACCATAAGTTTTTGTCTAAATTTGGAGGAACTGTTCAAAATTGAATCAATATTTTTCATCTAGAACATTAAATTTGATCAAGAACAAAACGAAAGAAGGCTACAATTGAATAAATTTAAAATTAACATAATGAAGCTAACTGAAATGCAATCAAGATCAACTGAGAAGAACAGGAAAGTGCCGCTATTAAAATGTAGGCCAGAACTATGATGAAACCAACTTAGTTGTATTGAATTGGTTAAAACAAATTGGATCATTTAAACTAGAATTGGAATAGCTTTTTACCAACCTTGTTATCACCAAAGCTTCTGAAATGTTCAATTGTTTGCCTTTGCGAATCAAATGCAGAAATTCAACATTTTCTTCAGCCTTGAACTTGTGTCCATTATTGATGAGATCTCTGCAAACTTTTAGTCTCCTTTTTAGGTGTTCCATTTCCTAATATGTTCAGGTTATTGCGGTGATTGTGATGCCTGCTTTGTGGGTCCGACCGGTAGAAGGTTTAAATGTAAAATGAATGAACATATACAGGCTTGGAAAACCCAAAAAAGAGACTCATATTTCAAAACTTGTGTACAAGTTTGATGCAAAGCATCAAAATGTACACAAGTTCAAGGCTGAAGAAAATGTTAAATTTCTGCATTTGATTAGCAAAGGCAGACAATTGAAAATTTTAGAAGCTTTGGAGATAGATTTGTAGGTCAAAAGGTCAAAAACGATTCCAATACTAGTTTAAATGATCAAATTTATTTCAACCAATTCAATACAACTAACTTGGTTTCATCATAGTTCTGGCCTACATTTTAATAGCGGTACTTTCTTGTTTTTCTCAGTTAACCTTGACCGCATTTCAGTAAGCTTTAATTTGTTATTTTTAAATTTATTCAATTCTAGCCTACTTGTCTATTGTTTTTGTTTGCTGCTTCCTATGTGTTCACCGTTTTTTTATTTTGACTCTTATTTTGCTTGTTGCTTCTCCCACTAGTGGGCGCTGGGCGGGTCTTGTTTCGGCCTTCAGCCAATCACAGACCTTCAATGAAGGTCAGCCTATTAGAGGCCATTTCTGCCTTAGTCAATAGTATCATTCCCTGTTTAGTATATATATATTGGGCTACTCTTCTACTTAAGTTTCAGTTTGTTTGAGATTGATAATTGTGTAACAACTGAAACTAGTACCTCATCTTTTTAATGTGATGACTTCATGCTTTAATATTTGTTCATTTTTAATTCTTTGTTATAATTTTTAGTTCAAGTTTGAAGACAGTGTACAAAGTTATATCATAAATAAATCAGATAGTTGTGAAGACTATCATCCAGCTTTGTAATATTGGTCTTTGACCTGCTATTCATACAAGATGACACAACACATATCACACAGTGTGACATATCGATATCCAGTGAGTGTGTTCAAAAATAAATATAAAATACACAAACTACATTATAAACTTTACAATCTAGAATCTAGACTTTAGAAATAATGTCATCAAAACGCGTTCCAATCTCGCATTTACATGCTGGAAGTGAGTATGACAAGTTGTAATAAACACTATAAATTATCCCTTTGATACATGTGTTGGGAGGTAATCATGATTCAAAGCTTTGAGATTACCGCAAAAATTCGTGTAATGGATGTTTACTGTTAATTAAGTTCTATAGTTGAGTGTTCATCAATGCACAATTCTATAGTTTATTAACGAGCTGTTCATTCCACATCAAAGAGCTCCTTATTTGAGTGACGTCAGGACTCGTATTATTAAACGCCCACAAGGGCGAAGGGACTCAAAGGTTCATCAAGGGTTTCCAATAAGGGCCGAATAATACAATCCTAATATACTCTCAATTCACTCTGAAATATCAAATATCCAATATCTAATATTATTCAAAGTGATATCAATATTTGTGTGAGCCGAAATATAATGACATATATAGCTCACTAAATATATATATATATATATATATATATATATATATATATAGCTCATATATATATATATATATATATATATATATATATATATATATATATATATATATAATACATATATAGATCATTAAATATAATGACGTATTTAGCTCACACAAATTGATATTATTCATCTCTAGTTTTGAATATGGATGGAACTATACAGGATGAATTGTAGAATGCATAAAATGGGTCTCCCTAGAATATAGTATCCAACTATGTACCCTCTGGTATCTCACTATCTGCTTTAAATTATCGATGAAGACATCGTTTTCTAATAGGTTTTTCAAATAATAATAATAAACTCCCATGCTTCACTTCAAATTTCTACAAGTAAAAGTTTTATTGGTATTAAAGTCAACAGAAGTGATAAAAGAATAAGTTTTTTATGACTGATCTATATAATAATAATTGATTGATTAGTGCATGTATTTTAGTTTCATTTTATAATATATTGTTATTGTCTTTTCTTATTTACTGTATAATTTCTGATGTTGAGAGACAAACCATTCCTCCACACAGGCTATAGCCTAATGAGGAATGCACTTAAAATTGTTATTGTATTCTATGTTTTTATTATTTTCACTTCAGCTTGCTGTCGTTTAAGTGGTCGTGGGTTCGAATCCCGCTCCACCGTCAGGCATTTATGTGTAATCATTCACCTCATTACCCACGCACAAGTCTCGGACTCATGTGGGCATCATCAGCAATTAAAAAAAAAAATTATTTTCATTTAAGTGAATAAAGTATTTGAATTTGAATGCTTTTCATCTATTATTCATAGATGTTGAAAAGCATGAGATTAAGTTGATTGATGATAACTCATTCAATGAACTTAAGTGATTGAACAGTTAATTAAAAATTTTTTTTGAAATGAGATCAGAATCATTCAACCGTGGTATTTCATTCAAAATAAACGTGAAGAGAGCAGAATTGGATGAATTAATGGACGTTTAAGTAATGAAAATTTAATATAAATTACAAATTAACTGAATTTTCAATAATAAAAAAACACTACTGAGATGCATTGCAACAACACCAGCTACCAACTAGTATTTTGTAGACATGCAGAGACATTATTTATTATCAACTTTTTATGGTAAATTCAACGACTTGCAGTCAATTTTAATTGAGAATAGATAATAATTTTACTCTTTTTTTGGCCAAACGTTTTCGAGTCATGGAGACTCATCTTCAAAGGCCCTTGAATATGTCTCCATGACTGAAAAAGTCTCCATGTACTAAAATAGCAGTTTATGCAACGATTTTATTTTGACCCTTATTAAGGCACGAGTAAGATGTAAGTTATAACACGAGCGAATGCGAGTGTTATAAATATCTCACAAGTGCTTTAATGGCCAAATAAAATCGTTGCATACACTACTTTATCTACGACCACTAGTATACATTTAATTAAAACAATTTCATTTTACCTGTGACTGTCAGAGATACCTAACCTCTCATCTCAAATACGAGAAGTTATAGTAGATTGTTAGGTTAAAGCAGCTGGTGTAGTAGTTTGATCAAATCAGCTGATAGTTTCACAATATTGAATTACGATATTGATTCCATCAAAAATGCTTCTGATTGGTCCAGAACCCGTGTTATAATGTAGAACCTGTAATATGTTAATGTGTTATGTCAATATGTTAATATGTTATGTCCGTGTTAATGTTATAATGTAATGTCCGTGTTATAATGTAGAACCTGTATTATAATGAGCTCATTATGCAACGGGTTTCAAAAAGCATTTCGAAAAGACAGCTGTTTTGGCATCAATTGTGAAACTTTAATGTATACATTATGACATGGTCGTAGATAAAAGTTGATATTAACAACGCAGATCGTTATGGAACAAGAAATCAAGAAATTATTTATTGGTTTACAACTCAAACCATAACTTCTTTATGCAGTATGTTATTCCACATTAATTGGAACAATGAAATAATTCATTTTTGAAACTTCACACCTTTATTGATATGCTTTACACCTATATTGATAAGTTTTGTTCTACAACATAATAAAATATGGAGATCACACCATTTTATGAAATATGATTATTGATTATGCAGTAATAACACCATTTTTTTTTGCAAAATAGTTTGATTCATGCATTATACTATAGGGGTATTCACGATGTTGGAGTTAGCCAGCTAAGTTGAGCTATTCGCTAACTCCTGCTATTTGCTAAGTCAGTGTTAACTCAATGCTATAGTAGTACATTAGAAAAAAATTAGCAGACAAGATAGCAGATAGCGCAGGTTCTAGTCTGCTAACTCCAGCTATTTCCGTTAAAACCGTGGCCATCTTTGTTTTCTAACCCTACTTTTTACAACATCAACTATGAAGTTTCACGAATATCCGCTTGGTGCGCTATTGTGGTTAGCATATAGCAGTTGGTCCTAGTAATAGCAGTATAGCTCGTTAAAATGACATTGTGAATACCCCTCATATATGAGATGAATTTTAATATGACTATTGATTATGCAGTATTAACACTATTTTTTTTTTTTTTTTTTTGCAAAGTAGTTCGATTCATGCATTGTACTATATTTGAGATGGATTTGAATTCATGAATATGAGATCATTGGGAAAATATTCCTTGTGTTTATACAATATTTGTATTTTGATCATAAAATGCATATTTAGTACTACATAATAATATAATATATTTTATCATACATCAAAATAATTAAGGGTTTTTTGTCCGGTTTCTTTGAAAATATACATATATTTGCATGATTTTAGTAATAAAAAATAAGCCATGTCTATATCATAAGTTAAATACAATACATTAATATCATGTTATCAATATATCTATGGTATATACTTAGATTGGATGATCATATATTTTTTCCAGGATTTCTTGTTCCATGACGAACTGCGTTGTTAATATTAACTTTTTATGTGAATTCAACGACTTGCAGTCAAATATTCAATAAGAATAGATAATTTTTTTTATTCTTAATGAATATTTGACTGCAAGTTGTTGAATTCACATAAAAAGTTAATATATTTTTTATCCCTACATCTATGTCTCGTTCTGACTATTGAGTAAGGGAATATCATTCCTTTAGACTTTAGACTATGTAAGGTATCATCTTGATGCTTAATCACTTGCAATACCACTTTGGTGAGACAGCCTAATCTATAGTAAATAATTCTAAAGAAAATTTCTCCAATTTTGATTATCATCATCCATCCATAAAGACCTGAATAATGGTCCCAACCCTTTGTTCAACTACACAATCAGTTTCATTTGTACAGTAGAAACAATTTTAGTCTGGGCGCGTGGCTCTGGTTTCACTACTAGCCGTCCTGTTAAAAGTTGACTAGTTGACCTTGAAGACATCTGCAGCGTCGCAAGGGCCACATGTTTTTAGAAATGAGCGATAAACACTCCCCTCGCCATGGCTGACTACCAAACGGCCGTGCGCCCAGACTAATTGTTTCTACTGTACACCTGTTCAAATACACCCACTTTTACATCATCCCCGTATATTGAAAAAAAAAACAAAAAAAAACAACAGCACACATATTTCTAGACCAGTGAAATTTAACTGAATTAGAATCTCAGTTTCAAAAAGTAATATTGCATGTGGAAAGCAGCTTTGAAACAGCGCTGAATAGTTTGAAAAGGCGGTACAGTGCTTCTCGTGTGTGTGAGATTTTCTGTAGCGGATAAAACAGGTCCCTTGTGAATGCGTGTGGATGCGGGTAGGTATGATTTTAATATTCAAAATTACAATACAGAGTAGCGCAAAAATTCACTGTTAGTACGCCTCTTTCCCATCAGATTTTAGCGGTGTCTGCGCGTTTGTGTGTGTGTGTGTGTTTGTGTGTAAATCTTAATGAAATGAATGCTGAACGACTAGCATTTTCCCCAAGGCATATTTACCTTCTCTTTCATTGTCACTTCATCTCTTTTTCCCTTTATTCCCCCATTGTTCCACTTTGTGCGAATCTGTACAATCAGGAAAAAGTATGGCGGTCACTTTTACTTGATAAAACGAGAGAAAAAAAATAATTTCAACCAGAAGTTAGGTTAGGCTGCTCCCTCTACTAAAAGCAGCTGGCATTGCGGCTATCAACCTACGTGTTATTTCTCCTTTTTCTCCTTCTTCTCCTAAATTTCTCTCCTCTCTCTCTCATATTCCTCTCCTTTTTCAGTCATATTCCTCTCCTTCTTTTCTATAATTATCTCCTCTTCATTATTTTTCTCCTTTTTCTCCTAAATTCCTCTTCTTTTTCTTCTTTATTTCTCTCTTTTTCTCCATTATTTTCCTCCTATATTCCTCTTCTTTTTCTTCTTTATTTTTCTCCTATTTCTCTCCTATTTCTCCATTATTTATTATTATCCTTTCTCTCCAACATTCCTCTTTTTTCACTCCTTGATTTCTCACTTTTTCATTCTATATTCCTCTCTTTTCTCTCTCCTATATTTCTCTCCTTCTCTCCCTACATTTTTTTTCTCCTATATTTCTTTACTTTTTTCAAATATTCCTCTTCTTCTTTTCCTATATTTTTCTTTTTTTTCTTCTCTATTCTTATCCTTCTTCTCCTATATTTCTCTCCTTTTTCTCCTATATCCCTTTTCTTTTTCCCCTATATTCCTCTCCTCTTTCTCGTATACCACTTTCCTTTTCCTCTATATTCCTCTCCTTTTCCTTCTACATTCCACTCCTTCTCCGATATTCTTCTCCTTTTTCTCCTATATTTCTCTCCTTTTTCTTCTATATTTCTCTTCCTTTTTCTCCTATATTCCTCCTACATCCCACTCTTTTTTCTCTCATATCCTTTTTCTTTTCTCCTTTATTCCACTCCATTTTCTCTTATTATTTTCCTTCTTTCCCCTTCTCGGACCCCCCTTGTCAACCCCTCCCACATCCCTCTCTCCCCCTTCTCAAACATTCCTCCTTCTGGTCATTATGAATTCCAATGTAATCACCGGGACACCCTACCCTTCCCCAACCCCTACCACACTTCATTCAACTGGCAACGTGCTGGAATGCCTTGTCCCATCTCTCTTGCTCCCCTAAACACTTCTCCCAGCCATTTTCATCATTATAATCATCGCCATCATCTACTCATTCGTACTACTTTTTCGTTCCAAAATCATAATTTTCCATGGAGGAAACAGGAAGACCCCGTTTTCCACTTGGTTTGCACGAGTTTTGTCATCAAGAGTGGAGAATTAATAAAGATGAGTAAAAGGGAAAGAGAAAGAGAGAGAGTGTGTGAGAGAGAGAGTGATAATGTGAGAGAAAAGGTCGAGGATAAGGGTTGAGATTTGCTAATCTAGTTGTGCTGGTGTTGATTCAATAAGAGCAAAGAAATTAACGTTTGCAACTAGACGTGGAGTTAGTTGGGTTTTATTGTAAAACTGAAGGGATAAGGAAAAACACCCAGAATAAAAGCTATTCGGATGTAGAGATTTGATTACATTTCAAAGTAGTTTTTGTTTTGAAATCTCAGATAATAATCCTGTTATAGATTTATATCAATTTTCAGCTATTAAGCTCCAAACTTCGAGCATTATTATTATAAACACCAAACTTAAACTTGAGAGGTCCGTGGTTCGAATCCTAGCGGCATGAAAAAAAATATTTTTCTGGATTTCTTGCTCCATGACGAACTGCGTTGTTAATATTAACTTTTTAAGTGAAAATAGATCTGAAAATTCCTCTGAAAATGGATCTCAAAAGATTCGAAAACGTTTGGCCTACAGATTGAGTAAATTCTACTTAATCTTAATAAAAATTTGACTGCAAGTCGTAGAAATCACTTGAAAGGTTAATAAATATTTTTCTGTAGTAGCGTTCATCGATTTCCATCAGATATTGAATGATATCCGCCATTGTAGAAGTCTTCAGTTTAAATTATAGTAATTCGAGGAATTCATAATTAATGTATTATTTATTTATTACTCACGATTTTTTGTAGAAGTAGTTTATTATTTAAAATTGTCTTTTTTATCGGTAATAGTGATGCATTAGATAAATTGGCGGCTCTGGTAGCGCAATTGGCTGGAGCGTTTGGCTGTGATAAGATTGACTGGCTTCGTTTCCTGCAGCCTTGGGTTCGAATCTCATTCAGTCGTGGTTGTTTCTCATCATTCACCCATTCATCTCATTTTTGTTTATTGCGGATGATAACCCATGAGTCTGGAGACATGTGCGTGGGTAATGAGATGAATGGGTGAATGATGAGAAACATCCATGGCTGAATGAGATTCGAACCCAAGGCTGTAGGAAACGAAGCAAGCCTGAGCCCCTTATCTTATCACAGACAAACGCTCCAAACAACTGCGCTGCCAGAGCCGTCGCACAAGTCTCCAAACTCATCTGGGCATCATCCGCAATAAAAAAAAATAGACGGTACGAACCTTCCATTGCAACAAAAACACATTGCTTTACAGATTTGAGGTTACGTCTGTGAAGTCCGAGCCTAACAAGGCATCGATTCAAGCCTAATCCTTGAGTTTCATCGAAATAGCTACGGGAGGAAAGCAATGGAAGGCGTTGAGTTTTCGAGATCTCCCCGAACAAATCGTTAAATGTGCCTAGCAGCGGAAGGCTTGTGCAAAATCTGAAGTTTCAGTTACAGAGAATGAGGGAAGCTGAACAAGGGAGGAAGAGAGAGGGAGAGTGTGTGGGAGAGTAAGAGAGAGAAAGTGCGAAAAAGAAATGACAAAGAAAAGGAGAAAGAGATGGAGATAGAGAAAGAGAAAAAGAAAAAAGAAAGAGATAGTGGAAAAGAAAGAAAAAGAAAAATAGATAGAGATAGATGAAAATAAAGAGAAAGAGAAAGTGATAGCGATAGAGATAAAGAATGAGAAAGGAAGATATAAAAATGGAAAAGCGATAGCGTCAGAGAAAGAGAAAAAGTGATAGAGATAGAGTGAGAGAAAGAGAAAGAGTGTGAGGAAAGGGAGTAGCTGGAAGCGATTTTGAGGTCAGTGGGAGTGTTTTTGGGACTGAGTAGGCTAGACCTTGTTGCTAAGGGCTTCATACAGGGCTTTCTTGGTCCCCACAAACCCGCAGTCCTTAGCTAGGGAGTGAAATTGGGCGTTTGATTAGCAATGTAGATGGAGGAAACCCCAGGTAAACCCCGGCTGTAAAAAACCCGGGTTAGCAACTCTTGCCTTTACGACCACTGTCATCAACAGTCAGTTGCCTTTCTCCCTTAAGCGCGTACTTCATTAGTTACCTGTCATTATTCAAGATTTTTGTGGTCGTATTTTTGAAAAACCTTTCGTATCTTTTTTTATTCAGTGATTGTAATGATGTGGCACCTCTATTCTTTTCCATTATTTGCTCTCTTGTAGGTATAGGAATGATGTCACTTAAAATCACAGTAAAATCACTTCCCGTTGGTTTGGAACCCGCCTAAAACTGTAGTTCCTACTCATAAATCACCATCAATCAATTCATTACCCAAGCACAAATCTCAAACCTATGTGGGCTTCATCCTCAAAGAAAAAAATTGAAAAATGATAAATGCCCTGAATAATGAAATTCCACTACAAAAATTGACATGTTATATATAAATTTGGATACACTGAGAAGAATGAGCTATCATTTGATGATATTCAATCATTTGTTCACAAGTTGAGTGCCTCAGAAGTTTTGAACAATAGAGGGCTCATCAATTTATGTCATATTTTATGGCGGAAAAGTGGTGTTTCTGTTAGACAAGAGTCTTGGAAACAGTATTTCAAGAACAAAATCCCGATGTAAATATGTTTAAAAACTGGTAGTTCATATACCCCACTTTAATTTTAGCATTTTTTGAATGCACGGAAACTTTTGTACTGCTCTGCTTTAATAAAAAATTCAAAACAGAAAGGTGAAACGAGTTTTAAATTGTGAAGGAATAAATTATCATGAGGTATTGTGAATTGTGGATGTACGATTGACGATTTACAAGATATAGAGATCAAAAATTTTACTTCTACCTTTTTTTAGAGCTGATTGTGATTGAATATTGCACGGTCAATTGCAGCTTTACTGTACGTTTGTTGGGAATAATGTTTCTATGTGAATTAATCTACTTAAAAAGAGCTACAATTCTGAGAAATAAATTTTACAAAAAACCTAACCGTTTTCAAGATACTGGCTGAAATAGATTTCGTGCCCCTCATATCATGAGGATGAGGATGAGAAAGAGAAAGAGAAAGAGTAGGAGAAAGAGGAAGAAAAAGGGAAAGAGTAAGAGGAAGAGAAAGAGAAATAGAAAGAGTAAGAGAAATAGAAAGAGTAAGAGTGAGAGTTAGAATAAGAGTAAAAGTAATAGTAAGAGTTGGAGTAAAGAGTAAGAGTAAGAGTAACAGTGAAAGTAAAAGTAAGAGGAAGAGTAAGAGTAAGAGTGAGAATAAGAGTGAGAATAAGAGTAAGAGTGAGAATGAGAGAAAGAGAAAGAGTAGGAGTAAGAGTAAGAGTAAGAGTAAGAGAAAGAGAAAGAGTAAAACTAAGAGAAAGAGAAAGAGTAAGAGTGAGAGTAAGAGTAAGAGTAAGAGTAAGAGTAAGAGTAAGAGTAAGAAAGAGTAAGAGAAAAAAAGAGATACAGTAAGAGTAAGAGTAAGAGTAAGAGTAAAAGTAAAAGTAAGAGTAAGAGAAAGAGAAAAAGAAAGAGAAAGAGAAATAAAGAAAATGTGAAAGAGGAGAAAGAGAATAGATATAGAGATAGAGATGAAGATATTAAAGTCATTATCATCAATCACAAACGCAAATCATCATTTTAGATTTTCGGGCATATTGTCATTAATGAGGATTTTTAAAGGATAATTGAAGGGCATAAAGCTATTTTGACAAAATCGGCCGTGTTGCAATTATGTTGAGGTTTATCACTAAAATGATTCCACTAATCATCATGAGTACGGTAGATGAAAAAACACACTTAATACTACAGTACAAGCAATTAAAATTCAAATAGCATTTGTACTTTACAAAATATTTCACATCATAAAGTTATTGAAGGCGTTCGTCACATGGGCAGAAGCCTGAAATTGAAATCATGCATCACTTTCAATACTCGAGTAATCTCTTTCAAGTACAACTCCATCAATTCCCTCTTCAAAACATCGCACATCCGAACTCAATCGTCCTAAAAAAGCGAAACTCAAAATATTTCTGTATTGTCCAGTCCAGAATCTATCCTTCCGTTTTGTATACGAAGCCAGTGTGTGTAAAGCAATAAAAAGCTGTGTGCCAATCATCAAATACCATAAAAACGTTTGTAGTTTGACGTGTATTTCGATTTTGAAACGTGAAGTCAGACATATTCTGGCCATCAATCACTTTTCAACTCACTTCCGGACCTCTTGATCTGATGTCACGTGATGTTGTGATGTCACATTCGTGAAACATCAATGTCGTTATCATCAATCATCCGTCTCTCTTGCTCTATCTAACTTTTTCTCTCTTTCGCAAGCACTCAAAACTTCCACAAACGTCTGTCACCCATCACACTTTCAATAGGAACCATCCAACAGTCATATCTGTTGACAAAAATTGCTCTTCCATGCAAGAGATGCCAGATGGCCTTCAATAAATAATATTTTCAACTCGTTTCAATACATTTCCTACTCCTACCAAACTTACATACTCCCATATACATACCACAGGTAGCGGAAAAACATATTTCATCCGATTTCACTACTAGATTCTGTTGAATACATTCTTCTCCTCTTCTACAGTGCGCGAAATAGAATCGAATTCCGTACAACTTACCCTGTGATTTATTATTATTCAATATACAGTCTCGTGTTCACTCTTTTACAATCCATTGATTCTAACATGGCTGTTCTATATATATATATATACTTTTGTTCTATCTGTAATGCTTGAGCAATATGAGTTGTGAATTGTATATGGAGCATGAACAGCTTTTTTTCTGCTTGGATACCCAGTGTCATAATAAGATTGGAATCACATATTGGGTGAACTTTCTATTGGTTTTCAATTCTACAGTTTGGGAAGGTGGTTTGTAATAGAGCTGGATTTAGAAGCTGCTACATTGTTTTTATCAATGAATAATAAGACAAAATTGTCACAACCACATTTATTAAAAAATTTTCTTTGTAGTGGCGAAGGTGATATTGTGGAAGGAATTCATAATGAATAATTAGACGAAATTGTCACAACCACATTTATTAAAACTTTGAGAAACTAGTTTCTCAAAGTTTTAATGAATGTGGTTGTGACAATTTCGTATAATTATTCATTCTTTATTAAAAATATTGAGAAACTAGTTTCGGTTGTTATACCATTATCAATCTCAAACAAACTAAAACTAAAATACAGAGTAGCTTAATTATACTAAACAAGGAATGATACTATCGGCAAAGCGAGAAAGAGGCTGAACTTCATTGAAGGTTGTGATTGGCTGAAGGCCATAACAAGTCACGCCCCCTGGTGGGAGGAGTAACAAGCAAAAATAAGAGTCAAATCAAGATCCAAAACCGTAAACATCTAGAAAGCAACAAAGAAGAGAAATACACAATAAGGCTGGAATTGAATCAAATTAAAATTGAATCATTAGAAGCTTACTCAAATGCAGTCAAGGTCAACCGAGAAAGTACCGTTTT
Organism: Conomelus anceps; assembly: GCA_948455865.1. Taxonomy (NCBI): domain Eukaryota; kingdom Metazoa; phylum Arthropoda; class Insecta; order Hemiptera; family Delphacidae; genus Conomelus; species Conomelus anceps. The sequence goes on from OX418219.1 coordinate 6,931,293, forward strand.
TAAAAATGTAGGATAGAATTATGATGAAACCAAGTTAGTTGTAGGCCTATTGAATTGGCGAAAAAAAAATTGGTCATTACAACTAGAATTGGAATCGTTTTTTATCAACCTAGTTATCTCCAAAGCTTCTAAAATGTTCAATTGTCTGTCTTTGCCAATCAAATGCAGAAACTCAACATTTTCTTCAGCCTTGAACTTGTGTCCATTATTAATGAGATGCTCTGCAAAATTTGTTTCTCCTTTTTGGGTTTTCCAATCCCCCAATATGTTCATTTATTCTACATTTGAAACTTCTACCGGTCTGACCCACATAACAAGCATTACAATCACTGCAATTCATCCATTCGTATGGTTTTTGTATGATGCTTGGCTCAGCCTAGTCTTTTGAGAATCAGGTCTCAGACCCTTGTCTATAAAACATAAAATATTAAGAATAAACTTTAAATAACACATGAACATATAAACATATAAAATTAAAACATACTGTGAAATAGTATGTATAGATTAGCGAAAATGTCAGTTAATCAACAAGAGACCCTATCACAAATCTATTCTCAGCTGTCTCAACCAGTCAACTGCTGTATCTGTGGCTTCGTGTAGCTCTTTGAGGTCCCCCTCGAAGGAATGAATGGGGCACTCCTGGGTTATGTGGCGCATAGTTTGTATTGATCCACAGTTACACAAATCTAACTCCTGGAGACCCCATCTCTTTTTCTCATAGGCACAACGTCCTTTGCCAACACGAATCCTATTGAGAGCACACCACTCCCTCCTTTTGAGATCAAATCCATGCACCCGTTTTGTTGGATCTGTAATAAGATAGTTATTTGTGGGTACATCTTGTGCCAACCTAGCTCTCCATCTCTCTCCTATGTTGCCATGTTCTATTAGCTCAGGGTACTTTTTCCATGGAGGATTTCTTGAATTCAATTTATAAGCCCCACTTTTATCCCAGATATCAATTTTGTCCTTATTACACCCAAACAAACTCTTCAAAATAGGTTTCGTTTGAAAAGCTGCATCAAAACCGTTCTTTTTCAATTCTTTCCCTAATTTATCAGATACTGGGCCAAGATAAGGTACTGTTACAATATCAGTTACTGTAACTGTTAATGGAGAAAGGTCATGGATTATGGTCAATGAAGGTCAGCTTCTTTCTCGCTTAGCCAATTGCTTCATTCCTTGTTTAGTATAATATTAAGCTACTCTGTACTTTAGTTTCAGTTTATTTGAGATTGATAATGGTATGTCAAAAGAAACTAGTTTCTCAATATTTCTAATAAATGTGGTTGCGACAATTTCGTCTTATTATTTATTATGGATACCTTCCACAATATCACCTTCGCCACTACAAAGATAGTTTTTATTGCAAATGAAAATTGTTGTATGTCTTCCGATGACGCTTTCAATCTTTTTGCGAGTATCGCTTACCGATCTTTTGCAATTATGAAACATTCTATTTGATTTTTCATGGAAACCAAACAGTTTACAACCTTTTTATATAATGTAATCATTCACATATTTTCATCATTTTAAGGAAGTGATAGCCGTGAGCCATAGCAGGTTTAATCAGATAGAGATAAGCTGCGTTCTCGTAGGACCTGTTTGTAACGGTGACCGATTAGATTGGCCAGCAAAAAAGACACTGTTCTCTGCTGTAAAATCACTTACTGGTGGTTCGGAAACCACCTAAAACTGTAGGTCCAACTCATCAATCATAATAATCCAATTAATTACCCACGCACAGGTCTCAGACCTATGTGGGCTTCTCTTAGAAAAAAAATTATATGGAAACTAACCACTCAACAACTTAACAGAATTAAATCACAATTAATAGGAATATCAGAAAAAAGTTAATATATTTAATGAAGCGTTACCAGAATCTCATTTCAATAACATTTATCTTTCTTCATATAATATAGCCTATAAATAAATATGATCACTTATTCTATATAATCTAAATGTAATAATTATATCAAATTTTCATGGTAAATTCAACGACCTGCAGTCACTTCTGCAATCAATTGAATGCAAGTCATTAAAATAATTTACCATAAAAAGTTAATATTAGCAACGCAGATCGGTATGTATCAAGAAATTCAAGAATGTAATATATCGTAAATATACCTATCTATATCATCGTATAAGTGAGTGTCATCTATCTAAATTATAATCTATGAATCTAGTTCACTAATCTATAACATACTATATAATCAGTTCGAGATGCTCGGAATTTTGTACCCAAATAGATCAGAACCTATGGTTTAAAAACAAATCAGGGCAAGGTGCCCATCCCATAAGGCTTTTAAGCCTTATATGAGGCATAAAATAAGCTCAACCAGAAGTTATCCATGCACCCACAAACAAAAAAAATGAGGAGAAACGTGAGAAACGAAAGTAAAAACAAAAAAAAAACAGGAGGCTGGTGACCGTGAAACAGGATATTTCAGGGGCGCTAAAAAGCCAGTCGTTTTTCTGTTCTCACATCAAAGGGCTACGGTGCTGATGCTTTTTTAGTGCGAGGGGGGGGGATGGAGAGAGAGAGTATGAGAGAGTAAGAAGTGAAGGAAAAACGAGAATTGAAGGTTCCACACTACTAAGCCGCGTACTTGAAAGCTGTTCTTTCTTATCAAAGTTCCTCCTGCTCCCCTTTTACGCCCCCACCCATTCCCGCTATTCGCCACCTTATCGTGACTAAACCACAAGAAGACGGCATTTTGAGAAAAGTGAGAGGAAAAGCAGAACCGAAAACCTCCTTCTCCTTCATCTTCTCCTTATTTTTCTTCTATAAATTCTTAATCTTCATCTTATTCCCCTTCTCCTTCTATTTCTTCCTCCTTATTTTTTCTCAATTTTGTTCTTGTTTTTTTTTGTTTTACTTCTTCTTTTTTCTTCTTTCTCATTTTTCTGCGTCTCCTTCTTCTTTTCTTTCTTCTCCAGTTTCCCTCTTCTCCATTTTTCCTCTCCATTTTTCCTCTTCTTCTCTTCTCATATTTTCCTCCTTTTTTCCACTTCTCCTTTTTTCCTCTTCTCCACTTTTTTCCTCTTCTTCTTTTTCTTCGTTTTCTTATTTTTCTACGTCTTCCTTATCTTCTTCTTTCTTTTATTTTACTTCTACTTCTACCTCTCTGTCATCTTCTCCATCCTTTACTTCTTATTTATCTTCTTCTTGCTTTTTATCATCATCATCATCATCATCATCATCACTTTCTTCTTCCTTTTCTATTTCTTCCTCCCTCTTCTTTCTCTTTTTTCCCGCCCTTTCTGATTTTCTCCTCCACCTCTTCATCCACTCCTCTCCCATTTTCTTTTTTGTTGTTGTCTTCTTCTTCTTTTCCATTTCCTCGTCCTCCTCATTCTTCATCATCATTATAACCATCTTATTCTTCTTCCCCCTTTTGCTTTTTCTTCCTTTTCCTTTTCTTTTTCTTTTTCTTCTCTCTTCTTCTCCTTCCCCTTTTTTATTTTTTCTTCTTCTCCTTCTCCTCTTTTCCTTTTTCTTCTTTTGCCCTTTTTCTTCTCCTTCTTCTTCTCTCTTCTTCTCCTTCTCCCCTTTTTCCTTTTTCTTCTTCTTCTCCTTCACCTCTTTTTTCTTTTTTTCTTCTCTCTTCTTCTTTTCCCTTTTTTCTTTTTTTCTTCCCTCTTCTTCTTCTTTTCCCTTTCTCCTTTCTTTTTCTTCTCTTTTCCCCTTCCCCCCTTTTTCCTTTTCTTCTTCTTCTCTTTTCTTCTTTCTCTCATTTTCTTTTTCTTCTCCTCTCTTCTTCTCCTTTCTCCCTCTTTCTTTCTCTTCTTTTTTACTCTTCCTATTTCTTCTTCTCTCTTCTTCTCCTTCTCCTCTTTTTCTTCTTCTTCTCCTTCTCTTTTATTCTCTCTTTTTCTTCTTCATCTTCTACTGTAATCTTCTTCGCTCCTTCTTCTTCTTCCCTCATTCTATTTTTCAACTGTACTCTTCTCATTTCCCGTCTTTTCCCCATCTCAATATTCTTTTCCCCCACCACAATTTCCCCCTCCTCCTCCTCCTCATGCACCTATTTCTCCACTCCCTTCCACGCCATTTTACTCTTCCTATATGAGATTAAAGCCCTCCATACGTGATATCTAAGGGTGTATGATAAGGAAAAGGTATCACGAGGGGAGTAGGGGGGTAATCGGCAATGTGGCGTGTGAGGGCTTAAAGAGACTTAAGTAGTGCAAGGGAGAGAGAGTGAGAGAGACATAGTGAAAGAGTGAGAGAGAAGATAATGGGAGGGAGACAGCGTTGACAGAAATATCTTCCCAGCTGTAAAATGCCAACTTCGATTCGGCTTATTCTACTTACTCCCTCTCTTCCCCCTCCCGTGTTATCAAATTCCCCCCCCCCTCTACATCAACCACCCCAAAACTTATTAAATTTGGTTTGACGGCGAACAGAAGACAAAATAGAAGTACGCAACTACACAGAATGTCCCGAAATTCCCGAGTCTTTGACAAGCGACTTGTGAGTAATCGGATTTAATACGTCAAATGCATTAAGCAAATCACCGGAGTCGAAATGGCCTATTAGCGCTACTTGTAGTCAGCGTGTAATTTCAGTCACATTTTGCTGCAAGGTGATAGCCTTTCTTGAGAAGCTGCTACTGCTTGATGTTGTCAAAATGTTAATTATAACTACTGGAAACAAATTGTCTCATCTTGTGTCCAATTAATCATAGTTTCCTAATAAAGGAGACATTGCGTTTTGGATTTTCAACGTTTATTAGGAACTTGAATGTTCCTTGAATATAGCGTTTGTTTACTTTGCTATAACAAGAAGTTTTACTTTGCTGAGTGAAGGACTTTGACTTTGATATAACAATTAGTTTTACTTTGATGAAACCGGAAGTTTTGCTTTGCTATGAAACGGAGTTTGACTTCAGTAAGATTTACTTTGATGTAACAAGAAGTTTTACTTTGATGTAACCAGGAGGTTGACTTTGATGTAACAAGTTTTACTTTGATGTAACAAGACGTTTTACATTGCTATGTGAAGGAGTTTGACTTTGATGTAACCAGAAGTTTTACTTTGCTATGAAAAGGAGTTTGACTTTGATGTAACAAGTCTTACTTTGATTTAACAAGTTTTACTTTGATGTAACAAGACGTTTTACATTGCTATGTAAAGGAGTTTGACTTTGATCTAACAATAAGCTTTACTTTGATGCAACAATAAATATTACTTTGCTATGAAAAGGAGTTTGACTTTGATGTAACAAGACGTTTTACATTGCTATGTAAAGGAGTTTGACTTTTATCTAACAATAAGCTTTACTTTGATGCAACAAGAAGTTTTACTTTGCTATAAAAAGGAGTTTGACTTTGATGTAACAAGTTTTACTTTGATGTAACAAGTTTTACTTTGATGTAACAAGACGTTTTACATTGCTATGTGAAGGAGTTTGACTTTGATGTAACCAGAAGTTTTACTTTGCTATGAAAAGGAGTTTGACTTTGATGTAACAAGTTTTACTTTGATTTAACAAGTTTTACTTTGATGTAACAAGACGTTTTACATTGCTATGTAAAGGAGTTTGACTTTGATCTAACAATAAGCTTTACTTTGATGCAACAAGAAGTTTTACTTTGCTATGAAAAGGAGTTTGACTTTGATGTAACAAGACGTTTTACATTGCTATGTAAAGGAGTTTGACTTTGATCTAACAATAAGCTTTACTTTGATGCAACAAGAAGTTTTACTTTGCTATGAAAAGGAGTTTGACTTTGATGTAACAAGACGTTTTACATTGCTATGTAAAGGAGTTTGACTTTGATCTAACAGTAAGCTTTACTTTGATGCAACAAGAAGTTTTACTTTGCTATGAAAAGGAGTTTGACTTTGATGTAACAAGACGTTTTACATTGCTATGTAAAAGAGTTTGACTTTGATCTAACAATAAGCTTCACTTTGATGCAACAAGAAGTTTTACTTTGCTATAAAAAGGAGTTTGACTTTGATGTAACAAGACGTTTTACATGGCTATGTAAAAGAGTTTGACTTTGATCTAACAATAAGCTTCACTTTGATGCAACAAGAAGTTTTACTTTGCTATAAAAAGGAGTTTGACTTTGATGTAACAAGTTTTACTTTGATGTAACAAGTTTTATTTTGATGCAACAAGAAGTTTTACTTTGCTAGAAAAAGTTGAAGGTAATCTATGATGCAGGCTTTGACGAATACACTATAGGTGCATTTACACTACATAACTTAACACTGTTATATAACAATGTTGTACAACTGTCGATTGCGATTGTATGTGACCACTCTTCAGATTTCAAAATTCTTGTACAAAACCGTACTACGCAACAACTAGACTACTTCTTGGAATTCTTCTTTTTTAAATACAATATTTCTTTATTCATTTATTTCTTATCACAATAAATAGTTCAATAAAATATAGAAAATCAGCTACACTGTAAAATATTTGAAAAAAATTGGATATAGAAAATAACTAGAAACTAATTCTCCAAAATAGCAAGCGTGAGCTTGAGGAAGGAGCTCACTGTACCGTAATTTGGCGAGCTACAGAAAATATACAAAAATAATAACTATATCCTTCTGATTAATTAACATTGAAAAGAATATTTCACCATAAATATGATTATCCAAAGAAAATACCATCCCAAAAGTGCAATATAATTCCAGATTCAATGCTTTTTCTTTTCATAACAATGTTATATGAATTCGTAATGAGATGCCGTTTATCAATATTTGTTGTATAACATTGTTACATAGTGTGAATGTGGCTTCATGGATCCAGAACGAAGAGTATTTCTAGACTTCGCTAGAGTTTCTTCCCCAAACACAGACTTATTGGCGAAATTCCACACATTGATATTGTAATATGTAAATTTTTTGTCTTTTGTGGAATAAATTCAATTTTATATTAACATTTTTGTACTAGAGTATGTAAAATAAGCACTTGTCTCAAGGACGTTCCTATCAGAGAATTTGAAGGATGAAAGGTCAAAAATGTAAAATTTGATGACCTTTTTACAAGATTGCCTTTTCACATCTTTGCCACTAAAGTTTCGATCAAGAGAAGAAGGAGTTTTAAATACTGTAGGCCTACTCAAGAGCATCATAAAGCTTTCATATTTCAATACCATTATCAAAATATGATAAAAATCTTATAATATTCTAATTTATTTTAGATTACGTTTTGGAGACTCCAGTTATGAAATATAAGACAAATCAAATCAACAATTATACTATTAAACACTAGTTATCATAACTTCTATATCAATTAGTTGAGGTGAGGCTTAATTTTGATGTGAAATGATCTCTTGTACACTATGAAAAGCTTTATCAACTAAATATTTTAAAAATTGTATTTATAAGCATTTCTATATTTTCAAGACTCTTCAAAAACTTCGGTAGCTTATTGTACAGTTTCCTATCAATATAACCAGGTTTTTGTTTTAATAAACTACTATTGTGACTCACCAAGTGATAATCTCCTCGGCTTCTTGTACTATGATCGTGTATGTCAAGATTTTTGTTGATATCACTTTTTTTTACATAAAAAGTAGCTTCATAAACATAAGCAAGGTACCAAGTCTCTTGAAGAACGGCCAACATGTAAGTAACCAACCAAAATAACAGAACTAGCGTATAAACTACTGTTTTTTGCAATTGACAACATCCACTCAACATTACCATTAGTTAACGTCCACGCAGTAGAATTGGTTTTGGAATGAATTACGAGATGCGTTGAAAATAGTTTATGCACAATGCACGTGCAATGCATCTGACGTGATTGAGGTTCCGCTGACTGCAAATGGCATCCGTACATTGGATGCACTCGTGTGTGCATCATGGGTGCAAGTGCAACCCGGTGCATCAACATATATATGCTACATTAACACTGATGCATAACAATGGTACATCGCAGTCTATTACTGCTATATAGCAATGCAGGACTGTCTACAGCAGTAATCTGGACTGTAATATTGCTATTTACGATGTTGTTGATGTGGCCTGTATTGGACATATTCACAAATAATAGTCTTATCGGAAGGGTTATAGAAAGGTGCTTCAGTCATAATTTTCTTTATTGGGTTTTATCAATATATTAAAATTTTACCTATTGCCGTGAGTAATAATTTTTTTAATCAATTATTTGAAATATTAGGCTTGAAGTAAGATTTTTTTGTTTTTAGGAGTAATGAAAAATAAGACGAAATTGCCACAACCACATTTATTAAAACTTCGAGAAACTAGTTTCGGTTGTTACACCATTATCAATCTCAATCAATCAGAGTTTGATTGAGATTGATAATGGTGTAACAACCGAAACTAGTTTCTCGAAGTTTTAATAAATGTGGTTGTGACAATTTCGTCTTATTTTTCATTATGGATACCTTCCACAATATCACCTTCGCCATTACTAAGAAAATTTTTAGGAGTAATTGATCTCATCTATGAGTTTGATAATTTCTCAACCATCTGAATGACAACTGAATGAAAACTGACTGGGGCAAAAGAATTACATTTTAATCAACTTTTTCATTTCATTCAACTTTTTGGAATAAAATTTTGAAAAACGGAAAATTATCCGAGATTTTTATAAATGTACTTTCAAAGATTATTGGATTGATTTATATGAAAAATATGTCATTTCATTCCCCGAGGTATCTTTCAGTAATGAAAAAGTGTCAAACATTCAAAATTACTTGAAGGAGAGATCAATTGTTCCCAAAACCAAAAAAATCAACTTTCAGCCCCCATATTTCATAGAATAAGTGATCTATAGACTGTAATTGAAAAGTAATTAATGTTTGAGATCGTAGATATTTTGGAGGTCATAAATAAATTGCAGATCAATTGCATTGCTCAGGGGGAAAGAATGGCCTTTGGGGTGGTAGCCGGAACAGTCTATTATACGTAATTAGATTTTGCGGTGGTTAGGAAGGGAAGGAGATGGCAGCGAAGTGGAAGAATGAGTGATGATGAAGAAACGAGGAAGAAAAAGGTGAAGAAAGAGGGGAATAAGAAGATGAAAAATGAGAGCAGAAAGTAAGAGGAAAATGGGGAAGGAGCAGAAGAAGATAGAGGAGGTGATTGAGAAGGGGGATAGATAGATAGATAAATGACTTTTATTTGTGCACTTTACAAGTAATAAAAGTGCTGTGGACGAAGTTGAGGCATAAGAGCCCCCTCTTCCACTTAACCCACAAAGAGGAGGAGGGGAGGGGGAGTTGAAGGAGAAGGAGGAGGAGGAGGTGAAGAAGGAGGAGGAAGAGAAGAAGGAGGAAGTGGAGAAGAAGGAGGAGGAGGAGGAGGAGGAGAAGGACGATGAGAAGGAGAAGGAGGAGAAGAAGAAGTGGGAGGAGGAGGAGGGAAAGGAGTAGGAAAAGGAGAAGGAGGAGGAGAAGGAGTAGGAAGAGAAAAAGGAAAAGAAGAAGAAAAAATGGGAGGAGGTGGAAAGATGAAGGAGAAAGAAAAAGAGAAAGAAGAAATAAGAAGAAAAAAGAAGTAGACGTAGAAGGAGAATAAAAAGAAGTAGAAAAAGAAAAGAGAGGGAATGAATAGTAGAAGAATATGGAGAACGTCTGAAAGATAAAAGCGAATAATGAGGAGGTGGAGAAAGGGAGAATGAAAGAGAAACAAGTCTTGAAAAAGAGAAAGAAGTAGAAGAAGATGGAGAAGAAGAGAAAAAGAAGATGAACAGGAAGATAAAGAAGAAGATGAAGAGGAAGATAAAGAGGAAGGTAAAGTAGGAGATGAAGAAGAATAAAATATTAAAGATAGAAGTTGGATAAGTTTAGTAGGAGGAGGATAAGGAGAAGGAGAAAGGAGAAAAGGAAGAAGAAAAGAAGTAGAAGAATGGTGAGGAAGAGTAGAAGAAGAAAAAGAATGTTTGGAATATGAAAGTGGAAGATAAGGAAGTGGTGAAAGAGAAAAAGAAAGAGAAACAGAAGCTCTTAAAAGAGGACAAGAAATAGAAGCAAATGGAGAAGAAAATTAAGAAGAAGGTGCACAAGATGATGAAGATGATGATGAAGTCCAGTAAAACAGGAGAACAGGAGTGGACAAGCAGTAGAAAAAGTAGAGGAAGAAGGACATGAGGAATGAGAGGTGAATGTGAATGAGGCGGAGGTGGAGAAGGAGGAGGACGAAGAGGAGGAGGAGGAGGAGAAGAAGGAAGAGGAGGAGGAGGGGGAGGAGGAGGAAGAGGAGGAGGAGGAGGAGGAGGAGGAAGAGGAGGAGGAGGAGGAGGAGGAGGAGGTGGTGAAGGAGAAGGAGGAGGTGAGGGAGAAGGATGAGGTGAAAGAGGAGAAGAGGCAGGAAGAGGAGAAGAAGAAGAAGGCGGTGAAGAATTAGAAAGGGGCGGTGAAGAATTAGAAAGGGGCGATGAAGAAGAGGAGGAAGGAGAGTAGAGGAGGATCATCTTTATGATGAAGAAGAGGAAGAAGAAAAAAAGGGAGTTGAGAAGAAAAAAAAAGGAGGAGGAAGAGGAAATGAAGAACGTATGGAAAATATAAATAAAGATTATGAAGAAGAAGGAAATGAAGAAAAAAGAACAGGTTTCAAAGAAGGAGAAAGAAGAAGAAAATGAAAAAGGAGGAAACGATGGAGGATGAGAACGAGTTGAAAAAGAGGGAGAAGGAGAAGTTGAAGGAGAAGGAGGAGAAATTAAGAAAGAAAAATTGGTAGAAGAAGAAGAAACAGAAGAAGAAGGCAGAAGAAAATTAAGAAGAATTCCTAATGCTGTTAGTTTGGCTGCTCTGTCCGGAAAGTACGGAAGAATTCTATATCCGGTTAGTTATAGTGGGCACAAGAATTAGGGGTTTGTTGGGGGGGGGGGCAGTGTAGAATGATGCCCCTAAGGGATGACGTTCGCGCCCCCCGAGTACGTTTGTTGGGGGGGGATGCAGTTTTGGGGTCGACGTCTCTACCCCCTAACCGACCAGCCAACGAGAAAGCAATCAACTATGAGCGTGACTTACATATTTAATCTGTGTGGTCGCTCTCTGCTGTGTGCCCCTAGCCTACCCCCCCCCCCCCACCATAACCACTAACCCAAGAAGTGAATGTGCTTTGGACTTTGGACTTGGGACTTTGGGGACCTCTTGTCGCTTAATAAAAGTTGTTTGAACTTGTACGTTGGTCTCCAGCCGCCAGCAGTGTATTAGAACGCGCTCTGCTTCATTGAACTAATCAAATCGATTTAGTATTATTTTGTTAGTAAGTCAGATCTATTGTTTTTATAATCATTTCAAGATGTCAAAATAAATTTATAATTAGATGAGAAAATTCTAGACAAGTCAAATAGAGAAGATAATGTTATCCATTCAACAATAGCTATTTATTCAGAATTGCAATGTTACATAGTTTTGGGCGTTTGTACCACATTATAATTTTTATCTACGACCATGTCATAATGTATACATTACAGTTTCACAATTGATGCCAAAACAGCTGTCTTTTCAAAATGCTTTTTGAAACCCGTTGCATAAAGAGTTCATTATAGTACAGGTTCTACATTATAACACGGGTTCTGGACCAATCAGAAGCATTTTTGATGGAATCAATATCGAAATTCAATATTGTGGAACTATCAGCTGATTTGATCAAACTGCTACACCAGCTGCTTTAACCTAACAATCTACTATAACTTCTCGTATTTGAGATGAGAGGTAAGGTATCTCTGACAGTCATAGGTAAAATGAAATTGTTTTAATTAAATGCATACTAGTGGTCGTAGATAAAATAGTGTATGCAACGATTTTATTTGGCCATTAAAGCACTCGTGAGATATTTATAACACTCGCATACGCTCGTGTTATAACTTACATCTAACTCGTGCCTTAATAAGGGTCAAAATAAAATCGTTGCATAAACTACTATTATTAGTGCTACTTTCGTGGTGAATCGGTTTGTAGGTAGCTAGCCTACTCCTGAAAAATTAGGGCATTCTCAGTTGTAGGCCAATTTCAATGTTTTTTGTCTCTTCAGCTCTTCATCGAAATTCGCAGTTAGAAAAGAAAATATTAGTGCATTTTTAATTTTGAGCTAATTCGAAGCAAGTTTTTCTTTTGTTTGGTGACATTTAGATTTTGTTCGTAAAAAACGGTATTTTTTGTCTCCTGCAACATACCAGTTCGATGCACCCTGCTAATCTGATGACCGCTACATTATTGTGTTTGCATTCTAATTTGACAGTATCAAAAGAGCAGAATAATAAAGCATGACTGTGCATTTGGAATAAATCGATTTTATTCACCAAAATTTTCCACCATGATTGGAAGTCAATCATTGATAATAATATAGTTTATTATAGAAAGCCAAGGACGGTCCTTGGGGAGTGCAAGAAAAGAGCCCAAGAAATGAAAAAACCTTACTTCATGTTTACAAAATCTCAATTTTTTGACCCCCTCCCGAAACTTTTCAGCTTTGGACATCCCAAAAACACTTTGATATTCAATCTCTATTTTGAATAGTACTAATTATTAGTAATATAATTCCTGGATTTCTTGTTCCATAATGATCGTTGTTGATATTCATTCACTTTTCATAGTAAATTCAAGGACTTGCAGTCTGCAGTCTGCAAGTCTTTGAAATTGCCATAAAAAGTTAGTGATATAATAATTATTATTTCCACTATAGATTGTTATTCATTTGAAATAGCTATCCATTCATCTATATTTTATAATTTTCGATCGTTATTAATCGATTCATTTAAATTATTCTATCGTTTCGTCTATTTATTTTCCATGAATCACCGTTTTCCCGCTCAGTTGTTATTATTTACTTGGAAATATCATTGATAAGCTCCTCCCATTGTTTCAAGGGAGGGAGGGCAGGTCTCCATAAACAACCAATCACACCACTCCATCGCAACTTGAAGCATCCTTCATTTTTTCTGTTATTCATCAAATCAAATCAAGTTGTTTCATTATAAACAGTATTGCATATACAGTAATGAATAATAAGACTTGAAGTTGTCACAGCCACATTCATTGAGAACAGTGAGTTTTGGCTGTTATGCCATTATCAGTCTTAATCAAACTGAAACTATAGTATACAGAGTAGTTGAATATATACTTTACACGGAATTCGCTATTGGCTAAGGGAGAAAGTGCCTGACCTTCATTGAAGGTCTGTGATTGGCTGTAGGGCAAAACAAGACACGCCCACTGGTGGGAGAAGGAACAAGAAAAAAATAAGTGTCAAAAATCTACACGCCCACTGGTGGGATGACCAACAAGCAAAAAATGAGTGTCAAAATCAAAAACCAAAAACCGGGAACACGTAGAAAGCAACTAACAAGGATAAAACACAAGTAGGCTGTAATTACAAAATTTCAAATTAAAAAATTTAAGCTCACTGGAATGAAGTGGAATAAATTTCATAAGTCTTATAACACAATTAGATTTTTTAACGAACTAGATTCAGTTCTGTTAGGAAATAAAATAATGTAGGCCTTTCTGTTGAAAATCAAGTTTCAGTTTAACTTTGGTTGAGGGTGTGAGGGTGGTGTAACATCCAATAATAATGCAAACCTCGCTTTCTTTGAGAAAGTTAATTGTATAAACATCTATTTCCATCTATTATGGATATCTACCACACAAAATTCTGCAAAACTGCGCTGACGTGACGATATCGAACATTCGAACCTGGCCACTCTATGCCTCAATATGCTCTATAATATCTTATATTTAGAGGAAACCGACTCATAGAGTTGTCACATTAGAAGTAGCGTTATCGTTTAGTGAAGTTCTGCTCAAACTTCATATCACAAAACTAAAATCTCCCCTTTCTTAATATTTTACAGCAGCTTCATTCGGCTGTAAACCAAAATTATTTTTATAAAAAATATGTTTTATTGCGGATGATGCCCACATGAGTCTGGAGACTTGTGCGTGGGTAATGAGGTAAATGGTTGAATGATAAGAAGCAATCTTGGCTGAATTATATTCGTACCCAAGGCTGCAGGAAACAAAGCCAGAGCCTTATCTTATCACAGACAAGTGTTCCAACCAACTGCGCTACCAGAGCCGCCAAATTAAACAGACCCATAAATGATTTGAGCAGTATATTTAGAGTATAGAGAATTGGACATTGGTGGAACTTAGCCTAGGCTCGGCTTTAATTCAATATAAATGTGATAAGGGAGCAGAGGTTGAACGGATGTGGTTACTACAGTTTACCGTACCGTTGTACGGTATTTTGCCGCTTGGGCTTTGCAACAGCTACAACGGCAACCATGGAATGCAGAAATAAATCGAAACTTACCCCTCCTTTCAAATCCCCAGGGGGGGGGGGACCAAACTCACTAATTAGCCTAGTTCTCAGTCTGATAGCTAGCTATACACCCAGAATTTCCTGATAGTGATGATAAAAGCATGTAGGGACTTCGGGTCACCGGGTATCTACTTATTTTATCGTGTCGGAACGTCGTTAAAATTCGCTTACATCAGCATAATATCACTTTGAACGGTTCCTGGTGGCCAAATTTTGTTGTATTTATCGGCCGAGGGAGCGGCAAATTCAAATAAAGGAAGAATGCCGGGTTGAGTGAGGTAGGTCATGGTTTTGGTATTTTTTTTTTTTTTTTGAGGATGAAGCTCACATAGGTCTGAGACCTGTGCGTGGGTAATAAGTTGGATGATGGTGATTGATGAGTTGGACCTACCGTTTTAGGTGGGTTCCGAACCACCGGGAAGTGATTTTACAGCAGAGAACAATGTCTTTTTTGCTGGCCAATCTAATCGGTCACCGTTACGAACAGGACCTACGAGAACGCTGCTTATCTATCTACCGTGATTGAACAGATACCTGCTACGGCTCGCGGCTATCACTTCCCTGGATATTTCTTTTCTAGATTTGATTAATAAAAATGAAAACAGTTAGTATTTGTCAATTTCACTTATTGCATTGAGCATTGAACCGGTTTCATAGCCTGACTAGTCACATTTTCAAAATGTGATTATGTGAAATGTGACTAGTTAGGCCACGTTAGCTCAATCAAAATTTGTGAAGAGTGCAGTACTCAATTAAATATTAAGTTGAATTGACAAATATTAACTATTTTAATTTTTATTTCAGAGTTCCACAATATAAATCTAAAATCTACTGAAAACTTGACTAATAGTTAATTTCTTTGTTGTTTCCAGTAGCAGCAAGTTTAGTATTTTTTGGGCTTGAAAGTTTCAATCTAAATTTTATATTCCGAATTCTTTTCAATTGTTTTAGTGTTTTTTCGAGTGAACTTTTAAAATCAGTAGTCTAAAGTAGTGTAAAGAAACGAGTCATTTTTCGAATGTTTTTTTTTTGGTGAATCTAAATTTTTCGTGTGGACTAACCTAAAAGTTTTGGATGAAATAGCTCAACCAAAATATGTGAAGAGAGCAGTTTTGGACTCTCGTCTGTTGCATCTTTGCATTTAATGTTAATTTGTCTATATAAATAAATAAAAAATTAAAAAATAAATAAATACATAAATTAATAAATAGATAAATAAATTAATAGATGGATAAATAAACAAATGAAAAACAAACAAACATACAAACAAACAAACAAATAAACAAACAAATAAATAAATAATCATTGTTGAAAATTATTTGTAAGTGAATTCAACACTTATATGGAGTAGGCCTCCATTCGTGTCTGAAGAGGAATTACAACAATGCGAAATGGTCATCACACGAATAAATAAGTGTTAAATTCATTAAAAAAGTATTTTCACAATTATTCATGTTTAAATTCAAGTGGAAACGTTATATGGAACTACAACATTGACTTATAGTGTCGAACGTTTCTGTTGATCGTGTTGTCCGAGCCTTGAAAAACAGTAACAGTCATTTTGGTAAAATGACTCTAACAAGGCCTTATTGGGATCGTACCTTGAAGGATTAAGTCACTACTTGAGTTTAAGTCAGTGAGTGGACTCTGTTGAGTGACTGGAGTCGAATGTTGATCTGTTGAGTCGACGGGATTCCGTCAGGAAGGCGTGAGAAACAGCTGTGATTGACACAATTTTTGTTCACAGGAAATAAAAAGAGTTTCGAGTGTCGAATCAGGTATATAACTTTCTTTATAGTGGTGGAAGATATCCATAATCAATAATAAGACCTGTAGTTGCCACAACCACATTAATTTATGAAAACAGAGAGATACTACTGTAGTTTCGGTTGTTACACCATTATCAATCTCAAACAAACTAAAACTAAAGTAGCCTACAGAGTAGCTAATACATAATATATAATAGTATATACTAAACACAGAATGAAACTATTGGCAGAGGGATAAAGTGCGTCTGATAGGCCGACCTTCATTGAAGGTCTGTGATTGGCTGAAGGCCAGCCATAACAAGCCACGCCTACTGGTGGGAGTAGAAATCATAGAAGTTTAATCTTTCATTCTTATATAAGCCTATCAGCACAATTGGTAAAGATAATTCTTCCATGACGTTGTGCTGGTTTATTTGGGCAATAGGCTGTTGTATTCACATCGACTGTACTTTAGTTAAATGAATGAATAAATAAATAACTTCTGGCTTGGCGTGAACCTCCAAAAATTCAACGATAAATACTCAAATCTAATAAATATTGAAGATAATCCTTCAAACAAACGATGGCTGAACACTTATCATATAACACCATCTTCTCGATATCCTCAATCACGTTAACCTCTACCCTCGGCCGAAATCCTCAAAGAACCCCAAATAATCCTCCATATATTCACAAAAATCCAATAACACATATCAGCCTACTTTCATAAATCCGATCCGTCATAATATTCATTTTAATATTCTTGCTTCCCCCACATGAAAGCTTAAACTGAAGTGTAAGGTCTCTGTTCTTCACTCACTTTTTTCTCCACCACTTTATCAAATTCTCTCACTCTCTCTTCCTCTTTCTCAATCACTCACTCCCTCTCTTCCCAAACACACTCCCTCTCTTCCTCTATCTCACTCTTTTTCCTTTTTCTCACTCACTCTCTTCACCTTTCTCACTTTCTCATCCTCTTTCTCTTCCTCTTCACTCTCCCTCAATTTCTTTCTCACTTACTCTCTCCATCTCCCTCACTTTCTCTTCCTCTTCTCTCGCTTACCCAATCACTTCCTCACTCACTATCTTCCTCTTTCTCACTCTCGCTCTTCCTCTTTCTCACTCTCTCCTCTTTTTCACTCTCTCATCCTCTTTCACCCTCTCTCTCTCCCACTGTCTCTATCATCCTTTCTCACTCATGCTCTTCCTCTCTCTTCCTCTTTCTTACTCACTCTCTTCATCTTCCTCACTCCCCCTCTTCACCTATCTCCTCTCTCTCTCTCTCTCTTCCTCTTCTCTCGTTTACTCAATCTGTTGCTCCCTCACTATCTTCCTCTTCCTCATTATCTCTTCCTCTTTCACTCTCTCTTCCTCTTTCACTCTCTCTTCCTCTTTCACCCTCTCTTTCTCTTTCTGCCTCTTTTTCTCCTACTCACTCTATCATCCATTCTCTCTCTCTCTCTCTTACACTCTCTCTCACTCACTCTCTCAATAAAGACAAGTTATCTATCTATCTATCTATCTATCTCTCCACTTTCTTACTCTCTCTTCTTTTTCTCCCTTTATTTTCCACTTTATCACCCTTTCTCGTTCGCTCTCTCTCACTCTCTTTCTCTATCAACCTTTCTCTCTCACTTTCACTCGCTCACTCTTCTCTCTCTCCCCTTCCTTTCCTCTTTCTCTCTCCTTAACGTTTCCCCTCAGAAAGCCTGCGATAGAAAAATAAAATCCGCGTAAAATAAACTTTAGCGCGCCTCTCAACTCGATAAACCTCCACCTTTCATAAATCGTTTATAGCCGTGTGGAAAATGATGATAAAAATAAAAAGGAGAAAAAGGAGAGACAAGGAGAAAGATAGAAAATAATCAACTACGACGAGAAAAAATAATTCCAAGACCTGGAATAATATCGGAATATTGCTCTTGGATCGTCTCACAGTCAGCATAGCGAACCTTCAAGGCTTAGTGGGGTTGTTGCTTAGGGTGGGATATTTATATTATATAGGTGGGATGTGCGCTACACGTCAATGAGCGGACAGACTTGAAATATTAAGTCCCCCATTTCTAAGTTGGTGGGTGTGAGGGTGAGGTGCTAGGCAGTAGGAGCGGCGCAGAGATTTAGAAGGCAATATTTCTGTGAAGCTGTTTGAATTTTTAAGGTGTGCACACTGCTTTTGATGCCCAACCCCCCACCCCACCAGCACCCCAGAACAAGCGATCCTTCTCAACTACAGCCAATCTCTCAAACGATTTTCATCTCTTCTCTTTCTTATTTCTTGCTTCCTCGCTCCCACACATCCCACTCAATTTCGATCCTTCTCTCTCCCTTTTTTTATTTCTTTCACTGTCTATCACGCTTTCTATCACTCTCTATTACACCTCACACTCACTGTCTCTTTTTATCACTCTCTCTTTCTCCTCAAACAATCCAACCCACCCCCTCAATCTCGCTCCCTCCCCACTCTCAAACTTATTCGTTCCCTGTTGTTCTGAGAGAGATTTTCATGTCTTCTCTTCATTATTTCTCGGTTTCTCAATTATTACGCTCTTTCTATTTCTCACTCCCTCTGTCAGTTTCCTCTTCCTCTATCTCCCTCAATCTCTAAGGCTTCCTCATTCCCTCTCTTCATGTCTACCACTCTCATTCTTTCTCTCTCTATCAATTTTTCTCTCACTAAATCTCTCACTCCTACTCAGCACTCACTCAATCTATCTGACTCTATCTCCCTCTATCACTGTAACTCTGACTCATTCTCTCTCGCTTACTTTTTTCTCTCTCTTTCTCTTTCTCTCATTATCTCTTACACGCTCACTATCTCTCTTTCTACTTTAGCACGCAAACATTTTTGAAACATCTTTAAAATATCTTCTGAACATGATGTTCGGAGAGGAATGGATAGCAGAAAGGTGACAGTATTAGTATTTGTCGATTTGAGCCATGCTTTTGATACTGTTGAACATGATATTCTACTCGATATTTTTAAATCGATGAACTTTTCAGAAAATGCTATTCTCTGGTTCAAGTCATACTTGTCAAATAGACAGTAGAAGATTTCTAGTGGAAATGAGTCCAATCTTATTTATCACAATAATCAACAAAGGGGTGTCTCAAGGATCAACGTTATCGGCTCTACTATTTTCTTTGTATGTGAATCAATCAGGTGCGTCACTTGATATGTAACTAACTACTTGATGTACGCAGATTATTTTTTTTTTGCTTCTCCAAGTGATTTTTACGATTCAAATGAATTTAGTATGAAACGTTTATAACTTGATGAACTTTTGATATAGACAGATTATTTTGAAAAGGAAAAGAAAAATTATTCTATTTTTTCTTATATTGCAATATTCTTTCAATTCAATTTTGAAGAAATGAAGTAGACTACTAAATTATGCTATGTAACTGTGTTGGCCTGGTTAGGTGTAAGAGGGAACCGAATGGTTTCAACCTTGCCAGGAGAAAAATAAACAATCGATCAATCAATCTCTTTCACAATCTTCCTCTCAATCCCACTTTCTCACTCTCACACTCTCTCTCTCTCTTTCCAACTATCACTCTGTCTCTTTCTCACTCACTACATCTCTATCTTTATCAATTTATCTCACTCTCTCTCACTCCCTCATTCTCTCTCACTCATCTCACTCACTCCCTCATTCACTCTCTATCACTCGCTTTCTCTCTCTCTCTCTCTCTCTCCTCCATTTCCTCTCGTTCTCAGAAAGCATCGTGCGTTATTTTTCGTGTAATTTTTCAAGAGACTCTCCGCTCCCCGTGCCTGCTTTTGCTCGGCTACAGCTCCTTTCTTTCTGTGATTTAGTTCTGCATAATTTAAACGCAGGTTGTCGAGATCTCGTGCTCGGCTTGTAGCTTTCCTAAAGTGAATTGAATAATTTGCACCTTTGTTTGGGAATGGTCATGAGAGCTCCTCTCTCTTTCTACTTGGAGATCGCTTATAGACGCTACTCGCATTGTTGTATTTGCAAATCATCAAATCACTGGCGTGATATATTGATTTTAGTGCTGAAATTTATTTTTGTCAATTTTTACACCAATAAATTAATGATGTTGAAGATCCATCTTGTTGTTTTCACTAAAATAATAATAAAAACTTGAAGAACACTTTCAAGTGGAAATTGTGACTCACGTTATGTTGTAACGGCCGTTTCACTCTGATTTATTAGAAATTGAATGTTAAGAGCATCGTCAGATGACCCACAGTACAGGATTCAAGGCATGATTTTGAAGGCTATGGATGTTGGAAGTGTGAAGGGGTGAGGGAATGAGTCACGCCATAACGTGAGTCACAATTTCCACTTAAAAGTGTTTTTTTAAGTTTTCATTAATAAATTAATGTTAATTAGTATTGAAATTTGAGTTTAATCCCTGGTTTAAACAGAAATTCAGAAGAAATGGCTATTTCTTGAAGAATCTTTCATCATGTATGATTTATTCAATTTTAGTGAAGATTTATGGATGAAATTTATTTTTGTCAACTTTTACACCAATAAAGTAATGTTGTTTAGTATTGAAATTTAAGTTTAATCCCTGGTTTGAACAGAAATTCAGAAGTAATAGTCATTTCTCATAGAATCGTTTAATCATTTAATCAAATATTCATCCAATTCAACAAGCCTAACAATAACTGTTGGTCGTCAATCATCAAGGTTAAAGGAATATCCCATTTATTGTTAGTTTGTATAGTTGTATAGGCCTACCTTTGCCACCCATCGCTTGAAATTAAATCAGCTCTAAATCGTGAGCAAATACATAACAAAATGAGAAAATCTCAAAAAATTATTTAATTATTATATAGAGTTTTGAAATGGCATTTTTCAGATGATTCAATAGATGATTTTCTGATGATTTTTTGTCAATCATTACCTGATCAGTCTGACTGGGCTTAATATTGTCAGAACTAAATTCATTTTAAACTAAAGAGATACACTATAGTTTCGGCTGTCACGTAATTCTCAATCCTTCGCACCTTCACAGCCTACATATTGTAAGCAGACCATTAATACAGTTGATAAAATACTGAAGAATAATTGAAAGAAATGGAAAAAGTGATCTCACACAATTTAGCAATATAATAGCGTTATAAACTTAAACTTAAAACATAGGCTTAATCTTAGACTTAAACATAAACTTAGGAAGGGATAGTATCAGGAAAAATTAATGTTGGCTTCACTTTTATATCTATCCAACCTAAATAAAGAACTGAGGGAATCGATGTTAGGTTTAGATTCTCTGGTACAGATATCGATCATTTTTATATCGAATTTTTTTAGTTGATTGTTTCAGTTGCTTAGATGCGGAATTGTAACCAAAAGTTACCAGCAAATATGTTTAACAATAATTAATAAACTATCTAGCGATCTAGCCTATAGCTAAATAATATTTCACATTTTTTTATGTGTGTGTATCTTTCCATTCCTTTTTGTCACACAGCCTACTTTCACTTTCCATTCAAAATGCCACAAAGTAAGTAAGCTTACGATCGACGTTGTCAAAATTATGCTTAGACCCCTGCATGATTTATTATTAACGCAGCAGTCATATCAAGCAGGCATTAACAGGCATTGTGGAGGCAATAATGTTGTAACAGCGGCCACAATCTTCCATTAGCGATCTACGCACGCGCATGTTCACTCAAAACACACACAAAATGGCTTCCACAACACCAAAACAAACTTTATATCACAGTATATAATGTATATATTTACGTGGCATACTGTACAAGAGTCTGCCATTCACCCGACAACATATATTGTTCAGCAGACTGTTGTGTGTTGAAATATGATCTTTTCAAAAACCTCGGGTTCAAAAACCCCCCAACAATGGTTCAAAAACGATCAGTGGAAGGGGTAGTTTCGAAAACTGTTCACTTTCTCTCTCATAGAAGTTGTCCGTTTATTGGTGGCACGTGGTTGGGTGTGTGCGAGGGGGTAACAGTCACAATGTCGATAGATGTCAACATTCTATAGCTATAGGTGGTTTTCATCGATGATAAATAGAGCTACTGTGTGGTTTTATGTTGTTGATAACATTTTTTTTTCGTATAAAGAGGTTTTTCTGGAATGGGGTGGGACGAAATGTTGACCGGTGGGTGACATCCTGGGATGGAAGCGATGTATGGAAACAGCACCAGTAATGTAGATATCACTTTTTTGTTGTTTTTTTCTTTTACTTTGTAAATATAAGGTTTTTTCGTTGTAGACATTACATTTTTGTTTCATACAGTAAGTTTATGAAAGGACCATTTCGGATTGCACATTAAAAGTGTGTGAAAATGATAGTTTATTAATCTTCCTGGATTTCTTGTTCCATGACGAACTGCGTTGTTAATATTAACTTTTCAAATATTTGACTGCAAGTCGTTAAATTCACATGAAAAGTTTATTAATCTTCCTGATCTCATGAATCATTTACTTTTCTTCAACATAACAAGACAAATACAAATATAGTAGAATTTGTGATGCTTAATTGATTAAGACCTAATTTTCATATTCTATTTGGGTAGTAAAAGAATTGAAACTTGGTATTTATTGATCCATAACAAACTGCGATTAGAATATTATATTATCACTTTTAGACACACAGAATAAAGAAGACATTGACCGTTTAAAATAAGTAAGACACTAGAAACTTTTCTTTCTTACTTGTGGCAGAGCATATTTTTTGGCAGGATGCCAGGAACCAGACACTGAGGATGAGCATCCTGTCCCAAAACATGTTCTGCCACAAGTGAGAAAAATAAAAGTCTAATGCTTATTCATTTTAAATAGTTCAACATGTTGTTTAAGTGATAATATCCACTGAAATATAAAAATTGAGCTTACATGGACTTGCTGAACGCTCAGCTGTTTATGATTTGTTCAATTTCGTTAGCCGTTGGTAGAATACAAATCATTCATATATTTCATACAATAGAAAAAATGAAGGAAGATTATCAAAAGATCAGTTATAGTAGATTAAATAGATTTAATAAGGGGATTAATCCACTGCTAGTGACATTTCAAGTTATATTTGATAGAAAAACATTGCTTTTTTTCTCATTTGTGTATGTAATCTTACATTATGAACCCCATTTTTTTAAAGTTAACTCAAGGAATTTGAAATAATATAAAAAGCTGAATATTGAATTTTTTAAATATAAATATATTGCATTACAGTCTCTGTACAGTCTATAATATAACAAAAGGAGTACACTATATATACTCTATAATCTACATTATAAAGTCTAGAAGCCTACTCTATACTGTGTAACAATACAATATACTCTATATAACAATGCAATATGCATATTATACAATGACACAATAATCTGTGATGTTTTCCATGACGAAATACTTAATGAACAATCTAATATTAAAACTGACACTGTATTTCACTTTCAAATAATGTTTTACTCACATATATTGGAGATGCTTGAGGAATGCATTTCACTTCTGAAAAGAAGCTTCGTCAGCCTGCCGCCAGGAGTCATGCTTTGTTGAGGTTAGGATGAGCAGCCATTAAGTACTTAAAAATTGCGTTTCATTTGAATTGTGTTTGGTCATTGAGTATGTTGGTTCTATCTTGTTTATGGTGTTTGAATATTTCATATTGCTCCAGTGTATTTAGTTTGTGGCTATTTTTGGAAAGTGCGTAGAATTTCTAAGTCAGTTTGGATGTTATTGTGTGAGTGTCCAGTCCAAAAAAGCCACAAAATAAATACACTGGAGCATTAAGAAATATTCAAACACCATAAACAAGATAGAACCAACGTACTCAATGACCAAACACAATTCAAATCAAACGCAATTTTTAAGTACATAATAATAATAATAATAATAATAATAAATCATTTCATTTGTACACGGAAAACCATACAAATGAGATTGAGTTGATGAGACACATACACAGTTTACATAAGCTTCACATACAATGGCTGAATAAATCTATAGAATTTCAACAAATTTACAATAAATAGTATAACAAATAATAAATTATTCTAAGAGGGCATGTAACGTAATGGACAAATTTACCTATCAGAGCAAATAAATTATTAGAATATCGGTCAATAATTTAATATAACACATGCATTCAACACCGAGACATGACCAAAAATATGTAAGCAAGAAATATAAGCTAGATAATAATGAGTGATAGATAATAGATAAATCTGTGGAAAAATAACAATGATAGATAAAATATGAATCAGGGGAAAGATAACAATGACTAGGCTAGTAACAATATTTTTAAGTACATAATGGCTGCTCATTTTAACCTCAACAAAGCATGACCCCTGGCGGCAGGCTGACGAAGCTTCTTTTCAGAAGTGAAATGCATTCCTCAAGCATCTCCAATCAGTGGCGTAGCCAGGGGGGCCCATGGGGCCCGGGCCCCCCCCCCCCCCGAAATTTCAGAAATAAAAAATTCTCAAATAACTAATAGATAAGGACTTATTAAAGCCGAAGGGTTCTATATGTTTTGTTGTATTATAACGAACAGATTACAGAAACCCTGTTTGTGTAATGAAATATAGCTACAGTTATAGTCAGATTAATGCATTTTTCAAATTTTTCCTCAATATTTACTCATATAGAAACTTGTTAGGTGCTCAAATGGATAATTTTGATTTAAAATGAGCTACGAAATCGAATAAAACATGTTAGAAAACTGTGACTACCATAATTATTTATTTATTACATTAAATAAAATGCAATTTTCAAGTTTGAAGTGGATTAACTTTGTTAATTATTGATAAATCACTTTTTTGAATAAACTCATCTTGTAGAAAATTTAGTTTTCAAGTTAAAATTCAGTATAACCCACTAGCCTGAACGCACCCAAAGTTCATAAAATCGGGATTTTATAAATGAAAACACACAAATAAATGCAAGTTCTATGCAAGTGTGAAAATCAGTGTGCTATGATAAAAAAACAAGTTCCGATTTCATGAACTTTGGGTTGGGTGCGTTTTAGGCTAATGACATAAATTATATGAAACTTATAATAATTAGTATTAATTTTGAGATTCAGTACATAAGTTAAGTATGGTTAGTTCCAATTCAAGGGTTTTGACTCAAAATAGTCACAGATATCGGTATATCAAACTTTATCATTTCAAACCTGGCCACCTAGGTTCTTGGGTAGTAATTTTTCAAAACTTTCTTTTGAACTTTAGAGCCTAACAAGTTGTCTAGATTAGCTTTTCACATCACTAAATTAAAAAAAATCTGGACCCTCCTATACCCCAGACCCCCCTTGGTGAGCCCCCCCCTCGAAATTTTATCCTGGCTTAGCCAATGCCCACACCCCCCCTTGGTGAGCCCCCCCCCCCCCCCCCCCCCCCCCCCCGAAATCTAATCCTGGCTATGCCACTGTCTCCAATATATGTGACTAAAACATTATTTAAAAGTGAAATACAGTGTCAGCTTTAATATTAGACATAATAATGTTGAAACCCCAAAAAGTCTGAAACAGAAAAGCAAGTTATTCTATAGAAAATAATGATAATGAAGCACATTAGTCATTCGTGAAATATATTACACTTTATAATTTAGGTTACATGGCAAACAAAATAAAATTTAAATCAACAATAATCATTCTTTTTGCATGTACCTCAGATTGAATTGTTTGGAGCTGAATTTAATCAATGTTTTTTAAGATTAAATTGCTTGAGGCTGAATTTGATTTATATTTAAACAGGATTCGATATTCCAAACTAATGAAATAAGAAAAACACTCTTGTGAAATGCTTTCCTACAATTTATTTTTTTTTTAGTTGGAAAGTTTGTAAATGATTCACCATTTAAAATCTGAATTAAGAGACTGCCATTCTTTTCAACATAATGTCAAATGTTGTAGAAAACGTTTTAATTGAAATTATTTTTGGTTTCACAAAATGAATAATATTTAAATCTCTATTTGCTTTCAGGAAGCGATGAGATTTCGTCAGAGAAGCAGCATCCTAAGGTAATTGGATTTTTACTAGATTTTTTCTAAATTTTACTAAGAATTATTAGAACTAGGCTATTGATGTGACACTAAGCTTTAGTTTCATTTGAGTTGTTTAGAAACAATATTTAGTGGAAGCTCTAAGCTTGGAAATAATGAATTCTTAATAATTATAAAAAACATTTTGATAACAATAAATTGATAATAGAGAAGCCATTTATCATACAAGTAAAGGACATTTTCAGTGATATTTCTTACCAAGAAATAAAATCTGTATTACTTGATTGAAAACGATAATTCATTCATTTCAATAGCATAAGGTTAGTACATATAAGCTATCTACAGTACTAAACTAGGTAAAAAAAACCACAAGATTTTTGAAAATACCACAAAAAAGGTTTCCAACAATAATGGCTGTACAAAATGTACATAGTAGGGAAACAGTTATTGCATTGCTTATTTGGATAAATAAATGAATCTTTGAATAAGAGTATAACGAAGCTATGCTCATTCTAATTTAGTAGAGATGTGAAATTGGGATAAACTAGGGTGTGGAAGGTATAATGATAATAATTATATTCATTTATTGTTTCAATAAATAAATGATTAGCAATTATTGTTTTATTAAATTTGTTCTGATTGGCTCTTGATTTTATTCATTCATTTACATATAAAAGGACATGAGACACACCATGAAGAGCATGACATGAAATGATATTCATTTTTTTCCAAAGATGTGCAAAATGATATAACTTTCCTCTTAACATACTTCCTGGTTTTATGTTTTTTTTTAAATTTCTTTCCTCCTTCATGACTCACCGGTTTCTTGTTCTACTTTGTACATCCCAATCATGTTATATTAACTTTTCAAGTGAATTCAACGACTTGCAGTCAAATTTTTATTAAGATTAAGTAGTATTTTACTTACTCTGTAGGCCGAACGGTTTCGAGTTGTTAAAACTCATCTTCAAGGCATGTTATATTCCCAATATTTTTTAATTTATGAAAAATCAATGAACAATTCATGGGAATTTGATAAGCCGCCCATTAAAATTATTCTTCTTTTTCTTTTCCTTCACACCTCACCTCTTAGCCAATGGAATTCTAGGTTTTGTTATTATTTTCTCACCATTATTTTTATATTTCTATTTTAATTTTTTGTCATGAATGTGAGATAATCAATGTCATAAATGTATAGTAGTTCATTTGATTTATTTTTGTGTAATTTATTATTAATTGATCCATTTATTTATATTTTTATTAATATTCAAACGGATTACACTGATTTATTATATTATAAATTACTCCGGTTTACAATTTTATTATAGTAGTCATCATTTCATGGTCTTCTATTTTTATTTTAATATTTGTTCTCCAGCAGTATATTAATTTTGTTGAAAAATGAGTTTGAAAGACTCCTCTTGTAGAGAGAATAGAAATATAAATCAATACAATATTTCCAAATCTCCTTCATTATTCCACCAAGGTTATTATTAGTATTATTGTTATTATTATTATCATTATTTATTATTATTATTATTATTATTATTATTATTATTATTATTATTATTATCATTATTATTATTATTATTATTATTATTATTATTATTATTATTATTATTATTATTATTATTATTATTATTATTATTTCCTTGTTATCTCGCATTTGCGGTTAGTTCTTTGGATGAAGGGGCATTGACATGCAACCTCCATCTCATGACTATACTATTATCATTTTGTACATCAAGGGATTATCGAGTACATTGCAGTATTTGGCGCACTATGCGTGATGTATCCAACAGAACAGACTTCTGCATTTTCTCCATCAGAGTCTCTGTAAGGCCAATTGATTTACAGCTCTCTACAGCTGACTTCAGCATCAGTCCTCCCACACTTATTACTATTGGTACTATCCTTGCACTGTTTAATCCATACATATTGTCAGGCTGGTTTCTCCTCTGCCCTCGATAATTAAAAATAATATTTGAAATAAGTTAAGTATTTCCTCCTTGGAAATGCTGTAGATGCGGTAGAGCTTAAGATTTGATCAAGGCGAAAAAACTTGGCAGATTCGAATCAAACCTTACAAGAAAAGCAATATGCCCCTCAAGTAATCCTTATAATTATTTCTCATAGGCCTTGGAAGGACATATTACTGATTAATTGCAGATTTCCGGTCGTACCTAAATCTTATGCTAGTAGAAAGAAAAAAAAATGTAACCAATAAATTCAGTATCACCTGTGGAGTGGCCGCTATTATTTGGATAACGCCACTTTATGTGATACACATTCAGATCCACTAGGGACCGAATACTGTCTCTACCCTTGCTCAATCTTGAACAGGTGAATTCAACAATTGAACTCCTGACTCACAAATGAGTGATGTAATATAGTTGGACCAGAGCAATCGTCAAACAGGGTGTAAAACAGAATAATGTAAGAAGTAATACTTGAGAAATTTATTGGCACAAAAAAGAGAATATGTTCCAAGCATGGAACAGAAAATTAAAATTAGTAATGAAACTTATTAAAAGTGAATTGAGATGAATCTATGGTTATTAAGTTTTTTAAGAAATATTGTTCATAATGAGATGTTTGAAATTTAATTAAGATTGCGTGATTTCACCTCACTAAGGGTGTTTTTTGACCACGAGGATGACGATTTGTGCCTGTACAGTGATAATTTAAATTAGGAGTCGTCCAGTATGGATACTTTTCGACGACACTTTTACTACGCGCACAAATGGAATTCCATTAATTTATATGAATTATATTCACCACTTTGATGCATGAGGTCGATGTGGAATATTGCTGTCCCTTCATTTGGTGGCCATCGTGTACCTCACGATTCAGCTGGACGTAAGTCGTAGTTGGGAGTTTCACAATGTTTAAATTAATTTAAAAAATAGACATCAGTCGTCATTTGGAACTCTACATTAAGTAGGCTATTTGTGGTCCTGCCAGAGTAATTTACATTTAACACTTAATTTAACAAATATTTAGCCACACAAATTATTGGGCTACTCCCTCTAGACAAATATGGCAAGGACTGTTGAAGCCTCTGAATAAATAATTTCACATAGAAAAAGTCACGTGACATCCACAATTACAGGGGTTGAAACCTCTTTGGAATTCTGCATGTCACGGACTAAACAAATAAAACAATGAGAAATTTATAACAAATCCATTTTTTATGGATGGGGAAAATAATGAGCGGTCCTTGGCGTTTACAATATAGTTTTTAGAAAATAAAATAATTTGAACATAATTTGGTTGAAAAAACTTGTCCGAAAGCCGGTTCATTTACAGCTGACAGATTACTGATAAGGACGGTAAGGTAAACAATGAATCGAATAAAGTTTTGGTTAATTGTTACTAGTCTATGGATAATTGAATAAATACTTATTGTACAGTAAATTAGGTTTGTATTATAATTTATTTATCCAATTTGTTTTATTAATAATCTATTCAAATTTATTTTTAATCTATTCCTTTTTATTTCTTGGTGAAATAGTCGTATGACTAGGCTGCTACATTTAGCATAAATCCTTACTTTTTTTTGTTAATAATTAACTTAAGTGCCCATATAGCATTTCATAAAAATGCGACCCCACAATATACATATCTTTCAGCTCAAATGCTAGCTCCTGGTACTTTCTTAATTTCTCACCTCTTGTTCTCTGTGCATTCTTATCTGCTGGGACAGCTATATCTACTATAAGTGCTTCCTTCCTCAGCATGTCCATAACCAAGATATCAGGCTTGTTGTGGAGAACTTGCCTGTCAGTAATCATCTGTACATCCCAGTATATCTTTATCTGGGTTTTTTCTAGGAATGCAGGTGGTGAGTATGAATAGTAAGGAGGCATGTCATCTATCATTCCAAATCTCAACTGCAACTCCAAATGAACTATCCTTGCAATATTATTATTATTATTATTATTATTATTATTATTATTATCATTATTATTATTATTATTATTATTATTATTATTATTATTATTATTATTATTATTTTTATTATTATTATAATTATTATTATTATTATTTCCTTGTTATCTCGCATTTGCGGTTAGTTCTTTGGATGAAGGGGCATTGACATGCAACCTCCATCTCATGACTATACTATTATCATTTTGTACATCAAGGGATTATCGAGTACATTGCAGTATTTGGCGCACTATGCGTGATGTATCCAACAGAACAGACTTCTGCATTTTCTCCATCAGAGTCTCTGTAAGGCCAATCGATTTACAGCTCTCTACAGCTGACTTCAGCATCAGTCCTCCCACACTTATTACTATTGGTACTATCCTTGCACTGTTTAATCCATACATATCTTTCAGCTCAAATGCTAGCTCCTGGTACTTTCTTAATTTCTCACCTCTTGTTCTCTGTGCATTCTTATCTGCTGGGACAGCTATATCTACTATAAGTGCTTCCTTGCTCAGCATGTCCATAACCAAGATATCAGGCTTGTTGTGGAGAACTTGCCTGTCAGTAATCATCTGTACATCCCAGTAGATCTTTATCTGGTTCTTTTCTAGGAATGCAGGTGGTGAGTACGAATAGTAAGGAGGCATGTCATCTATCATTCCAAATCTCAACTGCAACTCCAAATGAACTATCCTTGCAATATTATTATTATTATTATCATCATTATTATTATTATTATTATTATCATTATTATTATTATTATTATTATTATCATTATTATTATTATTGTTATTATTATTATTATTATCATTATTATTATCATTATTATTATCATTATTATTTCTATTATCATTACTCATTCCTAAAAATAATGATTTGTTCACCAGCTTGACGCCATTTGGCGTTCCAACATGCTTTTTCAATCGTTCTCAAACGAAATCCCAGAACTTGTAGTACAACAAAAACCTTCCAAAGACATTTCCACTAAAAGACCGTTTGCTTGGAATCTTAAAGGGCCATTGGTACTTACAAACCTTACAAATAACCTTTCATTCAGTTTCACACAGTAGTTTATTTCGAGTCTTTCTCTATCCATTCACCTCTTTCCTCTGGACTTCATCCACTTTCAACATGCACTCGCACTGTAGTTTATTCGAGTCTCTCTTTCTCTTCATTTCCTGCCCTCTTCCTTCCGTTCCTCTTTTTTTTTATTTTGCTTTCAAATGCATGAATCAACACTGCAGTTTACTTCGCCACTCTCTCTTTCTATCAATTCTTCTTTTTCAATTCTTCTCTTATCCACTTCTAACATGCACTCCAACTGTAGTTTTTTCTCAAGTCTCTCTTTGTCTTCTTTCCTTTCTTCTTCTCTATCTTTAATCACTCTTTTCATTCATTTTCCTTTCAAATGCATGCACCCACACTGTAGTTTATTTAGATTTTTTCTCTTTCTATTTTTTCCTTTCCTCTCCTCACCCTATCTTTCCCATTTCTATTTCATTTCCTCTCAAATGCATGCAACCACACAGTAGTTTATTTCGAGTCTTTCTCAACCAATTTGTCTCATTTCCTCTGGAATTTCATCCACTTTCAGCATGCATTCACACTGCAGTTTATTTCGATTATCTTCCTCTCCCTCTCACACACACCATCTCTTTATTTCTTCATTTCCTCTCCTCTTTCTTTCTTCCTTCTTTTTATCTATTTCCTCTAAAATGCATGCATTCCACTTAGTTTAATTTGATTATCTCATTTTCTTTTCATTTCTCTCCTCCTCTCTTTCTTTCTTTCCTCTTTTTATTCCTTTTCCTCTAAATGCATGCATTCACACTTTAGTGTAATCCGCCCCTCTCCTTCTTTTTTCCATTCCTTTCCTTTTTAACCTTTTCAACTTCCCAACCCTTGTTTACTATCTTTCCTCTTTTATTCCTCTTCCTCTCAAATGCATGCTTTAACACTATAGTTTATTCCACCTCTTTCTGTCTCTCTCTTGGCTCTTCTCTTTCAATTCCTCTCTTATCCACTCAACAAATATGCCCTCACTCTGGAATTTCTTTCGAGTCTTTCTCTCTCTTCTTTCCTTCTTTTATTTCTCTTTCTCTCAAAAGCATGCATTAAGTCTGTAGTTAAGTTACACCTCTCTCACTCTCTCTTTTCCTATTAATTCTTCTGTTATCCTTCTATTCCACATTCTCCCTTTTGTCATTCAATTGTTTTTCCCTTGTCAAAATGCATTCTTTCTGTAGTTTATTTCGAGTCTCTCTCTTTTTCTCTTCTTTCCTTTTTATATTTATTCTGCTCTCAAATACATGCATTCACACAGACGTTTTATGGTGTCTCTCTCCCACTTCATTCTCTTTTTCTCACTCTCTCTTCTCTTTTCATTTATTTTTCTCTCAAATGCATGCATCCACACTATAGTTTATTTCTTGTCTCTCTTCCCCTTCATTCTTCTCTTTTCTTCCCAAACGCTACTCCTCCACTTGAATACTGTGCTCCTCAATTTCGCATCATTAAACCTAACTATTGCGTAAGAGCGGTTGGGTGGAGCGATTCAAATGTGTTTACTGAATTGGAGTTTCAAGAAGTCCAGGGTAGTTTTCAAGAAGTGAGGCCGCATTTCTAGGAGAGTGAGGGAGGTTTCTGGGAGTGAGAGGGTATTTTCAAGGAGTGAGGGTAGTTTTAGAAGCCATTAGGAGGACAATGGCGGCGATTTTTCAAAGTGGTGTGCTATTTGAAAACAGCAGCTTTGCCCCAGAAATAGATGGGGCGCGCTAAAACTCTTTCAACTATTCTACTGTGCGAGACAAATTTGTAGAAAGGTTCATGGTTGGCTGACTGGAGAGGACTTCAACTGTCTCTCATGACTGTCATCAATGCTAGTGGTTTATATATATAGTCCCTGACTGGAGCCATGACTGTCATTGACGCTTATGGGCAATAGTCATGGTCTCTGACTGTCTCTAATGACTATCATGAATGTTCATTGGTTAGGCTATATTCATAATATCAGTCATTATTCTTGATCCAAGTAATATGTCTTCAAGTTACAGTAGACAAGGTAGAAAGACAATTTGAATATTGTTCCGAGATAACTTCTCCTAGATATTTAAAGTACGGTACCCTGTTTATTGTTCTATATTTGGTTTTTAATTTGGTAACTTTTAAATTTTTTGTTGTAAACACTGTTATTTCAAAATATATTTGTAAGCCAACCTTTTCTGCAAATTTTTTTAGTCTCTATCTGTTTTATTGCAGTTTCATAAGAATCCGTCATAATTGCTAGATCATTTGCAAAAACCAAGTAGGGGATTTGTAAATTTTCGTTCTCAGTTCCCAGTGAGATTGGCTTCCATTTTTTTCTTTTAGTTTCTTCTCCCATTCTTCCATGACTCTATACAGTACAATGTTTAATAGTAGAGGTGACAATCCATCACCTTGCCTAACCCGGTGATATTATTATTATTGTTGTTGTTGTTGTTGTTTTTTTAATATTATTTATTTATTTTCTTAATTCTTCGAGTCCTTAGATACTCCTTTGCATTGGTATATTATTTATCAAGATAAAGTTGAGAAATATCAATACCATTAATTATAAAAAAATTGACAGAATCCTATATAGACAGCACTGATGCTTTGCGTTGTGCGTACAAACAACCTTGTTACAGCTTACCTTGAAGAATAGATAAATATTGTATAAAGTTCTACATGCAGAGCTAACAACAATATGTCAGTGTCAAGATGATGGCGGTTAGGTGTCAGACGGGAGCAAATTAATGTACAAGTTGTATCATTTTCAAAATATCTCATTTATTTCAATGTCATCTGGCTCGAAGCAAACATGATACTCATCACCGTTGCTCTGGGAATTGATACAACAATTTGTCTTTCTATGGTGTTGAAGTGTATTATATTATTATATAACATTATATTATTATCACAAAGTAGATTCAGTAAATGTATCACAAGTAGGCTATGTAAAATATTTCTGGTCAATTTTTATTATAATATAATAAACGATGAGGACAGACTGATGGTATTCTAGTCAAATCTGATGGAAGAAAAAGCAAATATTTAGTGAAGGCACTAGAAATAAGGACAATGGTATGTAGGCTTGGTTGATGTTGATTAGTCTCAATATCTTCAAATTTGTATTATTTTCAAATGACATTGAATGCATTTCTTATTTTATTAATTTATTGCATAAAACACTACCATGTAAAGATAGCTTACAACAGGTACAGCCCACTACTGCTTTCTTTACAAATTTTCAATAAATACGAATTTTAGGTTATATCCAAGTTTAACGAGAAATTCCACTTTGAAATACGATTACTAATTCTTTCCAAGACAAGAATATTAATTTGAAAGTTCACTTTAGAGATGAAGCAGTAAAACAGTTCAATATTCCAGAGAAAGTTGTAATTTTTAATTTTGTTCCAGATTTCAGAGCTGAAAATGTGCAAGTCAAGTCATTTCAATATTGATATTAATATTATATTATTATTAATATATTGATATTGATATCAAATATTGATATTTTACATATTTCTGTAATTCTGTACATATTTCTGTACGTCCCACTGTTGTCAGCTCAACTATATTTGTATGCCTTCCCTAAATAAAAAAATTGAATGATTTATTCATTTAAATACAATAATTAATATAAAAGAATATATTCAACCTCATAGAATATCAATGTGTAGAAATGAAGCTCTACAATGCTCTGCAAGAACGAAATTCACAATACATTTGGAAAATATTTATACTTGATGTTCCTTATTGTAGTCTGGGTAAATTAGAAAAAACTATAACATTCTCAGAAAAGGAATATTTAACGAATTTCCTATGGGTTTGGGATGCATAAATTTTGAGAAAGCATTGAAATTGAAGGTTGCTGACTTGTTTTGATAGATATTGCATTGACATTCCATTTTGAACTCTTGAGTTTCTTGACAATGCTACTGTGATCTTCAACTGAAAAATCAATTAATTCATTGAATTTTATTGTAGTTTTAAAATTACAAGTAATAGTACCAAAAATTATTATTTGTAGTTTGTCATAGGAAACAGCCTCTTGAATATCTCATCCCTTCATCCATAGAGAATATAATCTAAGATTATGACTGGATTATTTCTTGAATTGAGATGTTGCAGAACAATCCCTAGAATTATATGAATCTCTGACTTTATTGATTTACAACTAAGCAATACTGGTTTATGCCTGTTGTTTCTCTACTTGATTGTGTTTTGTGTTATGAATAAATATGAATGATATAATCATGATATTTTTATTTTCATCTGGTTGTTTATTACTTATTTTGATCATCCCATTTAAATTCGTTGAATTTTATTCCATAGAAGCATCTGGAATAAAACTTCACATTGTTGAGATATCTACTTACGAATAAGAAATAAGTAATTATTATAGTAAGTCATTTTTCTACTGTAGAAAATTTACCTACATATTTTTCAGGACTTCAGATCAGAAAATGATGCTGTCAATATAGCTAGTTAAATCCAGTTACTGATCAAGATTGTAGTTTCATGTATTGTTAATAATATTTTTTATTCAAAATAAAGAATAATAAATATCCTGTTTTATGATAAATTATAAGTTACAAACTTTTGTAAAAATTACAAGTGACAGTACCAATAATTAATGTGTGTAGTTTATTAAAGGGAACAAGCTCTTTTTTATATGTTTCTTTATAAAAAAGCTCTAAATTCATCCATAGTCAGCATAAGTGATTAAAAATTGACTGAATTATTTCTTAGATTGAGATGCTGCAGGTTAATCTCCAGCATTACGGTATTTTAGATCTCTGACTTGATTGATCAACTATTTTAAATTTCATCTGGTTTAATTTATCTCTTATTTTTTATCATCACATTTATTTGATAAATTCGTTGAATCCTATTTTATAGAAACATTTGGAATATAACTCCACATTGTTAGAATATCTATTTATGAATGAGTAACTAGTAATTGTTTTGTAATTGAATAATATTAGCCTATTCCTTTAGCACTTGAAATCAGAAGGTGGTAAATTATGCTGTCAATCATTAATCATCAACAATTTTGATCCTCATCTGTATTGAACCAGCTAGTAGATAGTTTCTAAAATAAAGTTATACATATCCTGCTTCATAATAAATTTCAAGTTACAAACTTTTCTAAAACTTACAAGTGATAGTAACAATTATTGTTTGTAGTTTATCATGGGGCATAAGCTGCGTTGTCGTAGGTCCTGTTTGTAACGGTGACCGATTAGCTTGGCCAGCAAAAAAGACACTGTTCTCTGCTGTAAAATCTCTTCCCGTAGGTTCGGAACCCACCTAAAACTGTAGGTCCAACTCATCAATCATCATCATCATCCAGCTCATTACCCACTCACAGGTCTCAGACCTATGTGGGCTAAATCCTCAAAAATAAAATTGAAGATTGACCAAATTATTTTTTAATTTGAAATATATCGGATCTATCCCTAGCATTATTTAGATATTAGACTTTCTTCGATGCTATTTGAAATTTCATCTGATTACATTGAACACTTATTCCAAGCATCCCATTTATTTGATTTGTTTTCTCCAATCATCATTCATATTTTTATCTGTTTTTATTGTGATGTTCATTCCGACTTTTCCAAATTACAATTAATTGTTAGTTTTGAAGGAACTGACACACTGACAAATATACAGAAACAGAATTTATTAGTTTAGAATTCCTCAAAGTGCTATTGAGTTATACTGAAGACTTTCGCAATGGCGGATATATTGACAACAGTACCGTATTGAATAGCTGATGGTAATCAATGAATGCTACTGTACTAAAATATCAGTCACAGCCGGTCAATGTCTGTTGTCAATATTTGTCATTGCAGAAGTCTTCATTATAAATCAATAGCACTTTAAGGAATTCGAAATTAATAGTTTTTTTTTCAAATTAATTATTTATTTATCCATTTATAGACAGAATAACAATGAAATGAACAGGTAATGTC
The DNA here is from genome assembly GCA_948455865.1 of Conomelus anceps. Classification (NCBI taxonomy): domain Eukaryota; kingdom Metazoa; phylum Arthropoda; class Insecta; order Hemiptera; family Delphacidae; genus Conomelus; species Conomelus anceps. Next base: position 6,968,186 of record OX418219.1, read on the forward strand.
CAAAACTATACAAATGTTGACTATACTTTACTAACAAATGTGGATTGGGAACCTTTATGATGCTGAATTAACCCCAATTGTAGCTTTCACATAAATTCTAATGAGGGAGAAGTCTAGTCTGAAAACTCTATCTCCTTGTATTAGGGATGTTTTGGAATGTTTTTGAATGGCTTCTCTAATTTACTTAGGCTGGTGTTATTTTACAGTGTTAATCCACTAGTAGCGTTCATGTTTCACTTACTGTTACAAGAATATTGTTATGGCTTCTACTGTTGGTTTGAATAGAACATAATAATTGACAACATTACATCATCAATATGCTGTCTTGCGACTCTTAGTAGTGGAGTATTATACATTTATTATGATATATTGTACAGCTTGAATAGAAGAAAAGAAAAGAATAATGCCTCAATACCTTGACTGTATTACACTCTACCTTGACCCGTGCATTCATACTTGACTTGTCTTATACCCTAGAAGCAGAGTCTTTAACACATATTCTTTAAAAGAAAAAAATCATTTTAAAAATTGTATCTTTGTTGATCAAGTGAGTTAGTTGAATCAGAAACTTTGGGAAAACATACAAAAACATATTTGGTTATTGAATTTGTTCAGTTCCATCCGGTAGGGTATTTCTTCGCTAATCAATTTTTTTTATTGCTGATGATGTCCACATAAGTCCGAGACTTGTGCGTGGGTAATGAGGTGAATGATTACACATAGATGCCAGACGGAGGAGCGGGATTCGAACCCACGACCGCTTAAACGACAGCAAGCTGAAGTTGCGACGCCCAAACCAACTGCGCTAAGCGGCCCGCCATGAAAATTGACAATAATATGAAAATTATATTAGCCTATTGTCTTTATTATCATCTAGAATTAGAAATGTTTCACAATATAATGCATGTATTTCTGATGTCTTATGCATGAGTATTAATTAATTTCATAAATTTATGTGCTAGGAGTGTCATGAACAAGAAGTTATGCCCAAGAAGGATCAGAGTGTTACTCTATGCATAAAATTAAAAATTATTTTTTGCCCTTCTTATTTCAAATATCTAGCAGATACAGTGCAGAGTCAGTGCTCGAAATTAAAAAATATTAATTTCGAATATTTCACAGATATGCATCAAAGGAGGTGGAAGTAATCCAAGGAACTGTTCAATTATTAAAGTAGATGGAATTGTTGAATCAAAGATAATAATGACATCCATCAGAAAAGTCGAATTAATTTATCATTTGTCTCTTCATCCCAAATGCTAACAACTAAGTTGAAAAGCACAATATTTATAAATTTTTTATGAATAAATGGTTGGATTGGTATTAAAACTAAGATATTGAGATGGATTTAAACTATACATAAAATGCCGATTGAACTGTAGGAAGAGAATATAAGTACAGAGAAATTGCCATTATATGCATTCACAAAAAATACATAATAATCTTTGTTTAAGAAACTACAAATCCAATTATTGTATTCATGCCTACACAACTTTCAAATACTCTATCAAAAAATTAATATTCCATCTACTCAATATTTTTTTTGAATTTTATAATATTCATATTATTTGATATTGTAGTTTCATATTTTTTCTTTTTTTTTTTGAGGATGAAGCCCACATAGGTCTGAGACCTGTGCGTGGGTAATGAGTTGGATGATGGTGATTGATGAGTTGGACCTACAGTTTTAGGTGGGTTCCAAACCACTGGGAAGTGATTTTACAGCAGAGAACAGTGTCGTTTTTGCTGGCCAATCTAATCGGTCACCGTTACGAACAGGACCTACGAGAACGCAGCTTATCTATCTGATTGAACAGATACCTGCTACGGCTCACGGCTATCACTTCCCTATCACATATTACTTTTTCACTTGATATTTAAACTTAAATAATTATTGAAAATAGACTTTACTGGTGAATTCAACACTTACCTGTATGAATATAATATATATTTGAATATATATTTATATAATATATACGAATAATAAATCAAGTTAGTTTTGAAGTAACTGACAATTTAACAATCTGACAAATATTTGTTTCTGAATAATAAGTGTTTCATTCACTAGAAAGGTTCATTCCCAAAATAAATGATTATTTATGTTGTTTCATATTATTATAGTTCTATGGTTCATAAAAAGTGATAGTTTAAATTCAAATTCAATCTATGCTTGGGCTTACAGATATGATAATTATCTATATAAAAGAACAAATTTTTCAATTGTGATTGAGAAATTTTTATTAATTCACAGTTTATTGGATAAAATTGGTTCATTGATATGGTCTACAGTGTACAGTAGATAGTGCTACTTTATACACTCCATTTACATATATTATCTAATATCAAAACTTGTATAATCAAACATTTGGTATTATCTAATATCAAAACTGACACTGTATTTCTATTTAGTAATTTTCACTCGTATATACTTGAGATCTCCAGTATAAGTGATTGAGAATCATATATTTAATAGAGGTACAGTGTCAGTTTTGATATTAGATTGTTCAAGTTTCCAAGTATTTAACGTTCATGTATTAGATGTTCAAGATATCAAGTATTTCGTCATGGGAAGCATTACAGTCCATAAAATAATAGTATTATTATTACTCCATATCATGTACGCATCTTATGCCCGGTTTCTCAGTCGTTTATTAACATAATGGACCATTAAACTCAATGCTGAAGCAATGGGTTAATGATCCATCAAATTCAATGAACATTTCAGAAACCGGGCATTATTGTATTAATTCTCTTATTTCTATAAAACTGTAGATGTGATGATTATTTACATTAAAAAACACATTTTTCAATTTTGATTGAAAAATTGTAAGTTAATTAACAGTTTATTAGGCAAATATTGATTGCTTAATCTTGTGTGATATCTATTGTAGATGGTGCTTCGTTCTCCGCCTGATGAAGACCTCCTGGAGCTGATGGTGAGAATCGCAGAGACACCAGAAGAGTGGGAGAGGATACACACTGTTCTAAGTAAGTTCAACTTTATATTAATATAATTTTATGTGCCGTGTGATATTGATGAAAAGTAAATAACTCATTAATATGTCTTCTGACTATGTTCATTTATTTATACTGTAGTAAAATCAAATTTATTTTTCCCTCAAATGTGAAAATGAAGTTACAAAAAATTGTTCAGTAAGATAACAAAATATATAATAGGATTTGAATAAAATATTTCCTTCATAAAAAAATATTAAATTACATTTGGAAACACTGCAAGATAAGACATACCTAAAAACCAACAGTGGGTTCCTTATAAACAACAAAATCCAAATAAGATATAGTAAAAACAACAATGAATGCAGAGATTCAGCAAAGTTCAAAACTTCAACAAATTTTGACTATGCTATGTTGTCCAAGACAACATGGTAGAACTGGTAAGACGTGATTGATGAATTGTCAAATTAGACTACTATAGTTATGATATATTATAGGTATATTATTTATTTATTTATTTCATTTTTTAATACAGTCAAAATACAACTTATTGTAAAGAAACAACAGGCTTTTAGCCCAAAACTGTCTCTATTACTAAATTTTTACAAAAGTCCAAAAATATTTGTAAGCATAGGTTATGTTTACGTTTTGATTAAAATATAACTTGAATTTTCTGGGAAACACAATTACCAAGCTCAATTTAAACAATTTTATTTATTAAGTAAAGTAAGTCTCATAGTTTATTATGTGGAATGTAATAAAAATTTTAAATTATAGAAAGGCTCAACAGTTTTGAACTCTTTCAACATTGATTCTACAGTATCAACATATTTCCGTTATTAGCTTATTGCTTATGAATTGAAAATTGTATACTGTGATATTGTAGAGTTCACGTATGCTTGTGTTTGAAATGCTAGACATTTTTCCCAGAAGTCCCACTTGAGAAGTTTCCGGAAATATTTTTGAGACAATTTTTAGAAATTTGAACAATTTTTTAGCACAATAATTCCCTAAATATTTATCAGTCAAAACAGATTACTGTTATATTGATATAGTTGTGCCAATATACATCAACAAAACTGAAAACTGTCAGTCTACAAGAAATAAATAATAATTAAGCATTATGGAACATGGAAAGTTTTTGAAAATCTTTTTGAAATTGACGTGATAGTTAAATTTAATAAATGTTCATCAGTCAGAACAAATAGGGAAATCAATATGCATCAACGAAAAGGCAGACAGTTATTTTGTACTGGAATTAAGTAATAATAATAATAATTTTGATGGTAATAATAAACTAGATATTCACACCACATACTACAAATATAAGCCTCACAATGTTTTAGAAAACGAATTAGTCAAAATATATTGGAACAGAGACATAACAACTGACAGAACGATAAAGCATAACCGGCCGGATATTACGCTCATTGATAAGACATTAAAAATAACATACCTCAATAGCAGTACCAAATACTAGCAATCTACAAAAAAAAATTTCTGAAAAAATAGTCAATTACCAGCCATTATCAGAAGAAATCAGACAGATGTGGGGCCAAAATCAAGTGTTCACAATACCTATAGTGATTTCTTCAACTGCTGTAATTACAAAATCCCTACATAAATAAATCAAGGATCTTGATCTTCCACCTAATATTTACATTGCCCTGCAGAAGTCAATAGTATTGGATACATGCGCGATAACAAGAAAATGTTTAAGCATATAAAGAAATTAGTGTATATTGTATAGTAATGATAAAGTGAGATAGAAAACACTAACTGTAAACACAGAAACACAAAAATGTAACTGTATAGTAATTTTGTGACAAAATGTATATGAGCACCTTAGCAGCTTGAGAAACAATATCAGGAAACAACGTTACAATATTTAGTGGGTACATACTTGATCAATGATCCGTATGTACTCTTAATACCAGCCATGAGGCTGTGAGGTCAGCAATAATAATAATTTTTATAATATTTATAATAATATATTGATAAAATTAAACATCAACACTATCACAGCTAGTTGATGATACTTTTAATCAACATATTTTGTCCTACCTACCCATTTGAGCCTCTCTGATAGAATGCTTTTTATCACATAACATTTCACACCATTTTTATCAATTTCTCCTAAATTATTATCTCTATAACTATTTTCTGTCAAATTTTATCAATTTCTTCTGAATTATTTTCTCTATTCTTGTAATCTCTATTTTTGTGAAATTGGTTGCAAGATAATACTTAATAGCTCCGCTTATTAAAGTCATTTTTTATGTCACATTCTCCACTACCTCCTTATCGGCTTATTTTCACTCTTTTTACTTCACTTATTCCTAACATTGTGCCTTTAGTTGGTCGTAATTTCTATTCAATCTGCAATTCTTTCCATATTATTTTCATTTCTTCCTCCATTTTCTCCAATATCCTCCTCCATTTGCCTCATAGTCCTTCGTTTCCAGCTTACACAATCTTCTTGTTACATGTTCTCATTTATTCTCCATCTTACATCATCTCATAAATTAATTTAAATAATCACCTTGATTATTCATTTTGTGTTTAGCTTGTGTATAAAAATGTTTACCTCAACACTTTTCTATCCTCCCCACAACCTCTTTTGTTCCCTTCCTCCTCTCTTCATTCTCCCCCAACCTTTTCCTCACCCCTTCTTGTCATCTTTTCCTTTACACCCACCACTTCCTCCCTCAACCCATCACCACTTATTCCAGCTCACCCGCTTCATATCAAGCTCCCACTTTGGCTTATCTCAGTAGGCCATACGACAAAACCACTAAACATTCCGTGAAGAGATATAACTCTTACAATCTCATAACTCTACGCATGCGCACAACATTTAAAACGCATGCGTGCGTCTACAATTTTCCGCACCTACAAAAATCCAGTAAAAGCACAAAATTGATCACCTCAATATAAATTCTCTCACTTAAAGTTACAGCGCTCTCAATTCACATTATTTCTGAACGGCTGCATGGAAACAGTTTATAGCGGTTTCAGTAGTATCACACTTATATGCAGTGTCAGCGATATTGGAATTGGATGGGCCTTTTAGAGGTCCTTTTTCTTTCTGTGATACTTTTTATCCCTTTACTCCGTCTCTATTTGTCTTTGTCTTCGTCCTGCATTTCCACTGAGAAAATTTTTTCTCATTCCATTTTCATTTTTTTCATTTACCATTTTTCTTATCTTGCTCAGTTTCTCCCTTTTTCTTATTTTTCCTCATCTACGTTTTCATACATCTTCCTCTTTTCCCCTTCTCGGCTCATTTCTATATCTATTTCTATTTCTTTTTCTTTTTCTTTTTCTTTTTCTTTTTCTTTTTCTTTTTCTTTTTCTTTTTCTTTTTCTTTTTCTTTTTCTTTTTCTTTTTCTTTTTCTTTTTCTTTTTCTTTTTCTTTTTCTTTTTCTTTTTCTTTTTCTTTTTCTTTTTCTTTTTCTTTTTCTTCCTCTTTTTCTTTTTCTTTTCCTTTTTCTTTTTCTTTTTCTTTTTCTTTTTCTTTCTTACCATATTTTTTTCCACTTCTTACCATCTTCTTTATCTACTTTCATCTCTTTTTCTTCACTTCTTTCCATCCTTTTTCCCTACTTCTTTCCATACTTTTTCTTCACTTTTTTCTCTCTTCTTTCCTTAGTTCATTCAATCTTCTTCCTTTACTCTTCCATACTATCCATACTATCCATCCTTGATTGCTCTCTATTTTGCTGGCTATCCTCTACTTCTTACTTCCCTCTTCCCCCGCATTCCCAAAAATGCATTCCAAACAATATTTTATGTTTTCTCCTCCCCATTCATCCTCCTCTCCTATTCAATTCTAGTTTTACTCTTTCCCCTTTCCCTTTTCTCCTTCAGTTCATCTCATTTTTACCTCTCTTCAACTTACCTCTCCCTCATCTCCTTTCAACCTCCTCCTCTCCTCTCTCTTTAACTTTTTTCTCATTCTCCTTCCCTCTTCCACCTTCATTTTATCTCATATTTTACCTCTCTTCAACTCCTCACTCTCTCGTCTCTCTTTTTCCTCTCTATCTACTTTTTCTAGCTCCTTCCATTTTTTCCACTTCCCTCTTCCCTTATTCCTCCTCTTCATTCATCCAGTCTCATCTTCCATCTCTATCTATTTCTGATATTTCCTTCCCTTTCTATTCATCCCCAGCCATATTTACCCTCCTTTTATTCCCTTCACTCCTTCACATCCCCGCTCTCTAATCTTCTCTCTCTTTCATCACCCCCTTCCTCTTTCTTCCCTTAAATCTTCTCATTCTCTATCTTTGACACAGATTGTCTCCTTCTCACTTGTTTCCTCTCAAGATAAAGAGCTTTACTGCCCACGTAAATACGCTGAACTTATCAAGTACCGGCTAAGTTACAGCCTACTACGTTATAATGCATTTTATATATATTATGATAAGGCCACTTCTGCAGTAGGATGGTAATTCAACTTCCCCCCCTCACCACCATCTTCACCCCACCAGCGATAAGACTTTAATCTTCAATATTGGTTAAGCACCGCGCCTTACCGAGCTTGAAAAATGGCTTAGAATAAGTCATAAAAGGGCTGCAGTTTGATTTAAGTTTTTCTGGGCCAGCCAACGCAAACTAGGTGGAAGGGCAACAACTTAAAATGGGACTTAGTAAGTCGTAAAGCATCTATATACACGTTATGCTAAAGGTGGACGGGTGCGATATGTTTTATTCATTATAATAAAGTACCTACTGGTGCTTAGTAATAAAGTAGTGACTTAACCGCGCTTACTTCTGTGCTTTAGCTGGACCATATACTGGACTTAACATATTTCTTTGAAAAAACGGGGTTGTGAAAATTTACTGTTGCATTTCTTCTTAGTTTCTCGGTTTTCTGTATAAATATTTATTTGCGTCCGCTATTTATAGGTTGGGGCTCTTCACAGCCAGATGAAAGTTTATAGTTCTTTCCAGGACAGGCTGCTCCATACTCCTCCCCCCCCCCACCCTCAACGACTACACACTCACCATCTTTGTTTCTCTCACTTTTTTCGTCCCTACATCTTCTTCTCTTCCCCTTCATTCGTCTTCCGTCGTTCTTATTCGCGCGGGAACGGCTGGCCGATTTGAATATTTTGCCAGACGTTGTCGAGAGCAGACCTAACGTATTCAGATAAGAATTTCCATTTGGTTCGAGTTGAAATTTGTGTGTGGTAATAGGTTACAAAGAGAGAAAGAAATTGGAGAAAGAGGAGGATAGAGTGAGAGGAGGAAGTGGGATGAGAAGTGGGAGATAAAGAGGAAAGAAAAAGAAGGAAAGGCTTTGGGGCCGTAACAGACATCACAAGTTCGAGAGAACACAGTTTGTGAGGTTTCACAACGTTGTACCGTAGTTCGATTTATTGGGCTCGTGGAATAGTAAAGAATTTTCGTGGTAACTGGTAACAAATAACTATATAACCAATGAATAGATGAAAACAAGTGGTTTTATTGTTTATGAAATGAGTAATGCTAAAACTGTTTCATAAATTTTAATTTTTCTTCAAATAAAACCTTATGATTGGACGTTAAAAATACTTATCATACTAAAGAAAAAATTATAATTAAGTATAGGAAAAGTCATACTACGTCAACAAAATGTCAGTAAGAAGCTGAAAACTGTCATCTCACATTATTAATGTATAATTAGCATTTCTGTCATGATGCTGATAGATAGTAGAATGAATAATTCCAGAATTTTTATTGCTGCTTTTGATGCTATTCAATCCTAATAAAAAGTGTTTTATAGAAATGATTTCCATCCATCATTAGCTTTATTCATGATAGGTTCTTAAATCATTGATATCTGGTAATATACTTCGATTATCATTGATTGAATATCATTTGTAAATGAGTTAATTCCCTGAAAGTCTTTCATAATGAACAAACTTCGTAATTTCTAAAACGTCTTGGAACGACATTCAACCTGGACTCGACTAATAATTTAGTTCTTCAATTCGATCGTTCAGATATCGGCTTTAGTGTTTATATATCTACTAGCTGGCCCAACGCGCGTTGCTGCATTCTCATGAAAATTCTCCTTGATTTTATTATTCGCCACCTCCCGCTGAGGTTACATTTAAAATTAGGAAAGAAGTTAGTCCTAGGGCTCTTCCAGCTGATCATAGAGGCTTCGTTGTTTTCTTAATCACCACCTCTGAATGAAGAAACATTTCAAATTTAAACCTCCTATGACTATAAGGGTAGAAGCTAGGTTTTTTATTTTATTATTCGCCACCTCCCGCTGAGGCTGCATTTCAAATTTCTAGCTGCATTGGTTAACAGATGTCATAAACCTGGCATAATTACATTTCATCATACTCAGTCGTATGTTTCCTACATATTGCAAGGCTCCAACTGTACGGTAGCCTACATGCAAAGTGCAAAGTCTTTTGCTGTTCAAAGACAGCGTAAATAACGCCACTAAGGGGCCTGCCATATGATTAAAAACTGTTGACTTATATCAGCTGTTCCTTTAAGCTGTTTGGCTGGCAAGTTCAGTAGGTTAGGTCTATAAAATGGTTTAATTAATAATAATTATTAGCTCCCCTATTGAAATTTATGGTCAGAAACCATCCCCAATATTCACACAACATATTCCCAAAGTTTCATGCCGATCTGTCAAGTAGTTTTGGAGTCAATAGGGAACACACATACATACATACATACAGACAGACATTCATTTTTATATATAGAGATAGTTGTAAATCTTAGATCTGCACCCATACATTCATATGCACCCAAACATATGTCACATCGACCTCAATCACGAGTTAAATGAACCTAATTTGAGGTTCAAATATCACACTATATAGGATTAGGAACATTTGAAAAAACGATTAAACCAATCCCAGAACAAAGGGAGCGGTATTACAGAATAGATACTAAACAAAATGGAAACATCCATTCAAACCTATGATAAAAAAATGTACCAAAATCGCTGCCTGCCGCCATTTTGAAAGTCGCGTCTTTTAAAGTAGTGCATTTTATCCTAAATATCTTTGTAGTGGTGAAGGTGATATTGTGGAAGATATTCCTAATGAATAGTAAGATGAAGTTGTCACAACCCCATTTATTAAAAATAGTGAGATACTAGTTCCGGATGCTACTCCATTATCAATCTCAAACAAAGCTACTCTGTACTTTAGTTTTAGTTTGTTTGAGATTGATAATGTGGTAACAACCGAAACCAGTATCTCACTATTATTAATAAATGTGGTTGTGACAACTTCGTCTTATTATTCATCATTTCATCCTACATACAAAAAACTTGAAATATAAATACAAATCACCAATTATATATTGTAGCGAATATGAAATTGGAGAGAATAGAGAGGAAGAAGGAACAGTGGGTCTAGGTTGTTATCTGCTATGTAAATGTTTACTTCTAAGCAATTAATTACTCTGCTTTTGACACTTTTATGGTGTTTACTTGGATCATTGTAGAATGCTCAAGTTGTTTGATTGGAGATTGATTGAGTCTTATCGAATATTGTGGAAAGTTCGAGTTTCCTTGATTGTTTATTTTAGAAATCGGTAGATGTTGGTAGAGCAATCTAGAGATATCTCAATTATGAAAAATCATATGAATAGAGGTGGACTTTTGTAAATTAGTCAGTCTTGTATGAAATTCGTCGTGATAAACAAGTTGTGTCAGTTCTATATATTGTGTCTATATATATAGTGATAATTCTTTCTCTGTGCCTATAGTGATAATTCTTTTTCCTGTTTAATTCATACCAGTGAGCTACTGAATAGTTTTTATTGTATTACGGACTAGTGCTACGTAAGTTAACTGTTTTTTTTTTCGACGTTTCTTTTCTAACATTATTGGACAGTTTATTATTGTACAGTTATTATTTAATATTAGATCGGCCTTTTAACTTATAGTGATTGATTTTTGTTCAGTTTATTGAAATCTCGTTATTAGTTGAACAATATCGATTTATCTGTTTTTAATTGCTTATTTTTCTGTAAGACGTTACTGATCAGTGAGTGTTGTGATTATTTGTGTAAATAAAGTGCGAGTGATAAATTTAAGTGTTGCCAGCGTTATTTTAGACATAGAACCCGTAACAATATGTTATCCATAGACATATTAATGATGCTACACAAAAGATATGATAATGTTATTAATAGTATTATTAGCTGATGACTTGTCTACTGAGTCTCAAAATTGCGCAGAGATTTCGAGAGAGTTTCCATTTTCTTTAGTAGCCTACCAATTCTCTTGCGGTAGTTCACTGGTGTCTAGCGTAAACATGTGAGTAGCTTCAAACTGTTCCAGGAGTTCAAGGTTAACTGTTTCTACTGTTGAAAGTATTTTGATGTTTCAATCGTTAGTAGGAGTGTTTATGTCTGCTGTGGCGAATCCAAGGAAGGGAGGATTTGGGGATGTATCCCCCTGAAATTCTGAACTGACACTAGCTGTAAGACAAAGGCAAAAAAGTTGTAAACTCGTTCTATAAAATTAATAAAAAAATAAACAATCTTCAGCTTGTATCCATTGTATCACTACCATTGAACCTCACAACAGCTTATATCTACATCAAATTCAATCTGCTGATGGTTTCAGCTGTTACAAAAATGGAACATCACTACTTATATATAATATATATATTTATATCTATACATGTTGTGAATTCATATGGTACAGTTCAGAGTGGAAGAGTATAATCCAAGAGCTTATGAATATTCTGATTGCTTTTTCACTCACTGAGTAAAAGCCCGCTAGAGATGTGTATTTGTGGGGTGGGAGGGGAGGTTTGAAAGCAGATATTTGCCCCAAGCCAGAGAGCACTGTGCGAAATTTGGACTATCAGTGAATTCAATCTAGTGTTTGTCGTGGTGAAGGTTTGGGGGAATAAAAAGGGGGTCAAAAAGGGTAGCAATTTCATGCATCCGCGGGCCCCTTTCCCCCGATGATTATGAACACTAGTGCCCTCGGCGCATTTGTAGTACTACGTTCCAGTAGCGCATATAGAATGTGAGCGTTGCGAATTAAATTTGTTTGAATCGCCACCATCGGTGAAGTTTAGGGGGGGGGGGTGAAGTGTTTCGATGAGGTTTCAGTGGGGAGTTGAGGGTTGGAAAGGGATTTAAAAATTCAATTCCACTGCGTGCGATAGAAAATTGGCAGGGCAGCAGCAACGTCAAAGTGGTGGGAACTTTTTGCAGTTGAGACTTTGATGAAGTTGATGCGATGCCGCGAAATAATCGATGTGAAATTTGTTTTCTAATGATACTACTGCTGCTGCTGCTGTTTGTGATGATGATGATGATGATGATGTTGATGATGATGATGATGATGATGATGATGATGATGATGATGATGATGATGATGATGATGATGATAATGTTGAACCTGAAAACTTTTACACCTTAGTTCCTCTGTTTATTATTAGAAATAGTTTTATGCTAACATTTCATAGCAAGCTCACTTTGGTCTTGAAAGACCTATGGCAAACATCAAATAATATCAATTACATTTTACAAGAAATTATATTACAATAAAATCGAACATTATAGAGGAGGAGAAAAACAAAGACATATTTTCAAGATTATAAATGAAAAAAGCGACTAGAGTAGTAGTATAGAGTAGTCAAAAGTTGATACTCATAATGATGAATGAATTTTATTTAGAAAAACAAAAAAAAATAATTCATCAGTATGAGTATCAACTTCTGACTACTCTATACTCCTACTCTAGTCGCTTTTTTCATTTATTCTCTAAAAGAGCGTCTTTGTTTTTTCTCCTCTTCTATAATATTCAATTTTTATTGTAATATAATTTCTTGTAAAATGTAATTGGTATTTGATGTTTCCCATAGGTCTTTCAAAACCTGGCAAAGTGATATTATAACAATCAATTAATCAACCTATGCATTAAAACCAAGTTAGTACCCTATTCCTGAAGTTGCGTGTGTTGTGAAAATTTTAGACATCAGTTATTCAATTTTTAATCGATATTTAAATATTGTTGCAAGTGAATCCATTGCTTATTGTAAGGTATTTTCTTATCCGGGGTGCCATTTGGGTGGCAGGGGGGTCCGTGACCCCCATGATATGATAAAAAAGTCAAAAGTGCGTGTATTGATATAAATAAAATTGTTAACTTTTCATGTGAAATTTAACGACTTGCAGTCAAATATTTGTTAAGAATAAGTATAATAACTCACTTAATCTGGCCGAGCGCTTTCGAATCTATGAGATCCATCTTCAGAGGCGTGGGTTCCTAGATCATCATGTCAGTTTTTTGGTTAGAAGTGTTGTGGTTTTTGTAAAATGTGATCAAAAAGTTTGTGAGATTTAAAATTTAGTTGTTCATTGAGAATGTTTTGTTTATTGTGTGTGGTGTGTTTGTATATTTCAAATTGTTCCAAGGTGTTGAGTTCGTGTCCTTTAGATTTTATATGTAGAATGTGTAGGTTGGTACTGATGTCAGTAAAAGTGTGTCCAGTTTGAATGATATGGTCGGCAAAATTCACATGAAAAGTTAAATTTCACATGAAAAGTTAATATTAACAACGCAGTTCGTCATGGAACAAAAAATCCAGGAAAATAAAATTGTATTGAACAACATTTCTTCATTGGAGTATTATAGTAAGAAAGAGAATAATAGAGACAAAATTGAAGCAATTTTACTCGATTTTTCCAAGATATGTCTAATTCTGCCCAAGTTGTACTTGAATGCCGTTCCTGTTCCTTATCAACATGAAAATTTGCAACATGAAAATTGAAAATGGAGGATGGATCTATAGAGAATAGGCATAAAAAGAGAAAAAAGATCCATAGAGAGTAGATAGAATAGAAAAAAACCAATAGATTTAAATAAATTCCGTGACAGGTCGAGCTGATATCATTCTTACCAGTTTTTATTTCAAATTATCCTAGGCCAATTAATAAGTTACTTGTCAATCTTCACAAATAAGAACCTATTTAGTCCCTTCTAACTTGAATGAGTATGAGTATTGTTAAGGCTTTGCACAGGGTTTTTGGTCATAATTTTTTTTCGAAGTTTATTGTATTGGATATTATTAAGGTATTGAAATGGGAAATGCTGACTATTGCCATGAGAAATTATTTTTTTCATCGAATATTTTATGGAATATGGGAGTTCAAAGTTGGAATTTTTCGGTTTTTGGGGGCAATTAATCTCCCCTAAAAGTTATTTTTAACTTTTAATAATTTTTTTTAAAAATAAAAGACACATTGAGGAACAAAATGACATATTTTTCATTCCAATCAAACAATTAGTTTTCTCAAAATAATTTTTTTTAAACATGTGAAAAATTTCAGTTTTTCAAAAAATAATTTTGAAAAGACTAATTGTTAAATTAAAATAAAAAATGTGTCATTCTTTTCCCTAAGGTGTCTTTCAGTTATAAAAAAAATTATGAAATGTTTAAAATAACTCATAGGTGAGTTCAATTGCCCCCAAAAACCAAAAGATCTCAACTTTAAACTCCCATATTCCATAAAATATTTGTTGAAAAAATAATAACTTCTCATGGCAATAGTTAGCATTTCAATACCTTAATAATATCCAATACAATGAACTTCGAAAAAAAATTATGACCAAAAACCCTGCGCACAGCCTTAAGTCATAAGGGCTTTGACACAATCTGATATTTGTAATTATAAATAAAACAAAAGTAAAAGTAAATTACTTAAGCACTGTAGGGTATAATATAACAAGGTCTCACAACTTGATCATCAGAGGCGCTGAATGTGAATGTGAGTAGGAATGGAAGTGTTCTAATTCCCAAGGTGTTCAATTTCCAATGAATTTTGAGTCTCAAAACATATTCTCACAAGTACAATTTTTTTTATTACGGATGATGCCCACATGAATCTGGAGACTTGTGCGTGGGTAATGAGGTGAATGATGATAAACATCCATGGCTGAATAAGATTCAACCCCAAGGCTGCAGGAAACGAAGCCAGCCAGAGCCTTATCTTATCACAGACAAGCGCTCCAACTAACTTCGCTACCAGAGCCGGCAGAGTCAATAATTATTATAATCATCTTGTAAAGTCTGGAAACACATTATTACTTGTAGAATAACGATAATAATCTTGTTAAATCACGGGGAAGTATAATAAATAATAACGTCTCCCAATAATAACACAAGTTCCATGTCTGAGTAAATGAACACAATATTGCTTGTATAATAATTCATGATGATGATATTATAGAGAGGAACAAGATTCTTAATATCGTTCCAATAAATCACGAGTTCCTCTTCCGGATGAATACGATACGGAAATTCAGAGATGCTTCAAGAATGAATGAGCTTCCGATTGCAATACAATAACTGAATTCAAACATTCATAACTTCTTATCATTGGAGAGAGCAGAAGTGGGAGACGAGAATGAAAGAAGTGGGTGGAGGAGAAGGATGAGGAGTAGAAGGTGTGGGAGGAGAAGTAGGTGGTGGGAGGGAGTAGTAGAATGATTGGGAGGTGGAGTTGGTGGGGAGTGGGAGGAGTAGAAGGTAGTTGAATCATACAAAGCCCAATTTTGTTCATAAATACGATATTAGTTCTTTTCAACAACTGAACATTCTCATTTGTGATATCTTCAACATCATCTCTAGTTCACTCACTCACTCTCCTTATTCTCTCTCTCTCTCTCTCTCTCTCATTCATACTCATTTCTCTCTCTTTCTTCCTCTCTCACACGCCATTTCTCTATTTTCCGCTGTTTCCTTTCCCAAGTCGTACCCAGCACCAGTAATAGCTTTTCCTCTGGCTGTTGCACTTTCACGAAATGAGGAAAATCATTGTACTGGGAAATTTGTTCTCTAGTGCTTATTCAGCACTTGACCGTTCCTCTCAGCTGTTTTTCTTGTTTATTTCGAGCTTTACGACGCCATTTTTGAAAAGGAAAAAACTCTTAGATTACTTTATTGTCGACTTGAATTGTAGCGCGCTTTTTATAGTTGAGTTGAAACATGTTGAAATTTGTTGGGAGTATTCAAAAGCTACTCGATGACTGTGTGAAGTTTACTCAAAATAATCATTTGCGCAGAAAAGTAAGTTTTCAAAACTCGACAAAAACGTACAAAACGTAATTATAAAACGTACAAAAAATTACGCCAAAAAAATGTTTAGTATCTTGAATAGAGCATAAAACCTGCCGGTTTAGTGGAACCCGTGATGTATTTTATTGAATAAAAAAATTGATTGATTGAAAAGTAAATACTTGAGTAGACCTGAATTGAAGTCCACTGGATTCAAAAAAGTCCGGGATATTGAAATAATATCAATATTTGAAATCCTCGTAACTGGAAAGCTGTTAAATTAATTTTTATTATAAATTAATTATGTAAGATACAGGTTCCCAGTTTCGTGTAGCTTACAGTAAATGTAACATATATGGCCTAAAATAATGTAATAATTCTAAAATTGTTGTATTATTCTCTTCCATTTCTTTCTCTTCTTATTGATACATAAAACTTTTTATTTTATTGAAATAACATTAACATAAAAATTAAATTTTTTCAAGGGAGCAGATTTTGGGAAACCCGTTACCCTCCATTGAAATAAGTAGATAAACACCAACATAGTAAAGAAATTCAAATATCTTAAACTAATTATGTAGTATATAAATATAAGCTCTGAATACTACTATATATACTATGAATCTATTGAATTATACTATGGAAAATGTGAATGGAAAGCTTAAAATAGTTTAGAAGAAGAAGGAGGAAGAGGAGGGGAGGAGAAAAAAGAAAAAAGATGAAGATGAAGGAGAAGGTGATGAAGGATAAGAAGGTTTTTTTATTGCTGATGATGCCCGCAAGAGTCCGAGACTTGTGTGTGGGTAATGAGGTCAATGATTACACAAAGATGGCGGATGGTGGAGCGGATTCGAACCCACGACCGCTTAAACAACAGCAAGCTCAAATTGCAACGCCTCAACCAACTTCGCTAAGCGGCCCGCCAAAGCAGGTAAAAAAGGATAAGAATGTGAAAAAGAAGTGATAGCCGCAAGCCGTAGCAGGTATCTGTTCAATCAGAGAGATAAGCTGCGTTCTCGTAGGTCCTGTTCGTAACTGTGACCGATTAGATTGGCCAGCAAAAAAGATACTGTTCTCTGCTGTAAAATCACTTTTCGGTGGTTCGGAACCCACCTAAAACAGTAGGTCCAACTCATCAATCACCATCATCCAACTCATTACCCACGCACTGGTCTCAGACCTATGTGGGCTTCATCCTCTAAAAAAAAGAAGAAAAAGAAGGAGGAGTATGAGAAGGAGATGGAGGAGGAAGAGGAGGAAGACGAGGAGGAGGAGGAGGAATACGAGGAGAAAGACGAGGGTGACGAAGAGGATGAGGAGGAGGAGTAGAAAGAGAAGGAAGAGGAGGAGGAGTAGAAGGAGAAGGAAGAGGAGGAGGATGAGGAGTAGAAGGAGAAGGAAGAGGAGGAGGAGGAGGAGTAGAAGGAGAAGGAAGAGGAGGAGGAGAAGAATAAAAAAGAGAAAAAGAAGAATAAATAAATACTTTATTTCCAATCAATAATTAATTAAAACTATAAAACAATAAGGACAGAAGGAGAAGAAAAAGAAGAAAAATGAAAAAGAAAACGCAGAAGAAAAAGTTAATTGGATAAGTTTGTTCAATATATCATTATGATTGTAGCAAAACATAACAATAGTATCATTCAACGAAGAATGCCATCTATTTGATCACAGAATTACAATATCTCTCTGATTATCAGAGATAGCCAATAACACAATCGCAGAATCATCACACAACATAGCTTTGGGTCAAAGGCTCAAAATCACGTGCCTGAGACCACACATATTAACAAATTACGTATTTCCGGTCAAAGCAGCAACTCCTCTGTAAAACAGGCTGCTTACAGCTCATTTGATTAATTGCAATGTAATACAGCAAGGCATCTGTTGGCAATACACTGTAGTGGGGCATAGTGATACTGTCGCGCTGTAACCACAACATTCAACGATTCCATTCCAATTTGATTTTGCTGTTTCAAAATGGCGGCACCCAATCGCCGATTAGTCTCGTTTCATTACAGTTTAATTATTATTTAACCGAGTTAAACTACTGATGTCGTGTTTTGTGGTTAATTTGGTGAGCATTGCTTTGCAGTTAATTGATTGTTGTGTGGGTGTGTAAGCTTTAGTGCTGATTGTGAATAGAATTTTTTATATTGGGGATTTGTTTCTCATAAGCGTTTGTGCGTAGGTGGTGATGTAATGACACAATAATGCTGATTTTCCTGGAATTGAAGTGGAACGTGAGAGCTTGTTAGCTACTCTGACTCACAATATTGTAAGACTCACAGCTTGTTAGCTACTCTGCCCATATATATATATTACTAGTACATAAATAAATATAAGTACATAAATATTGCCCTTTATAAATGCATTACATTTCAAGAGTTAAGCGGCCCATAGACGACCAACCTTGTCGCCAACTCAAGTTGTCAACTTGGTGTCCTTGGTTATGTTGGAGTTCATGTTGCGTGTCTGTGGCTAGGTTGGTGGTTGGAATTTTGGTTGGAGTGGAGGTTGGTGTTGAAGTTGCAGGTTTTTGAAGTAGGTTAAAAACTTTGGATTTTCTGTGGGCGGAGCCTTATGTTGGCGAACTTGTTGTAGTGTCTGTGGGCAGGTTGTCAACTAGGTTCACAACATCAGTTGAAATCTCATGTCATCTTCGTACACTTGTTGTCCTGTTTCTTGATAGTTACACATTGCAGTTTTATATTTGACGATAAATTTGTTGGTTATTTTTTACTTTTTAATAATTAGTTAGTTTTTACTTTTTTTTAAATTTAGTTAACTTTTTTCAATTATAATAATGACGACAATTCCAAATAATGAGCTTTGGAATGATTTCTTTGTACTGCTGAAGAGCTTCCAGAACTCTGGAAAGTAAAGTCAGACGTTTTTAAAGATAGGCTAAAAAAGAAAAATGCGTGGGAGAAACTATTGCAAGTGTATATTAAAATCAATCCTGCTGCTAATGCAGATAGTTTAAAAAAAAGATTCGCCAACATTAAAACTTGCTACCGTAGAGAACTAAAAAAAGTGAATGCAAGTGTCAGGTCAGGTGCTGGGGCTGAGGACGAATACGTGCCCAATTTATGGTATTTTGATCTACTTGACTTCCTCCATGACCATGAGGTCCAAATACCTGGATTGTATTGAATT
This sequence comes from Conomelus anceps, assembly GCA_948455865.1. Lineage (NCBI taxonomy): Eukaryota > Metazoa > Arthropoda > Insecta > Hemiptera > Delphacidae > Conomelus > Conomelus anceps. Next base: position 6,987,344 of record OX418219.1, read on the forward strand.
TAGTAAATTAGAATGAGAAAACTCAGTACGTTGGTACCACTCTTTCATCCACATTTTTCTTTTTTTTCTTGGGCGACTCTCTTCATCATCACACAATTCTTTCAAAATAAAAAATAATAAAGGGTTCTGACTCATTACTGTGAAATAAGACCGAAATATAATTTATTATTACGTATTAATAATAGGCCTACTATGTTAAAAACGTTAATTACTTGCAAGAAAGCTAGATGGAGGAAAGGCTAATTTGACCCGAAGTGATGAGGCAACTGAAGTTGACAACAAAGTTGCAAACCAGGTTGCAGATTGAGTTGTAGTCTGTGGTGTCCAAGGACATCAAGTTGACAACTTGAGTTGGCAACAAGGTTGGTCGTCTATGGGCCGCTTTACTCTAGTAAAGAGATACTGAAGGAACGCTCATATATATTTAGTATCTAGCTCATAGTATTTTTACCACATTAGTATATTTACCTCACTAGTATATTTATCACAAGCATCTTGAAATTTCTACAAATATCAGTAATTTTCATGGAATGTTCGGAACCCACCTTAAACTGTAGGTCCAACTCATCAGTCACCATCATTCGATTCATTACTCACGCACAGGTCTCAGACCTATGTGGGCTCCATCCTCCAAAAAAAAAAAATGGAATATGGTTGTTAAGAGGCGTCTTCACCTTTGAATAAACTGTTCTTTAAAGGCATTCCAGGGACGCGCGAGTGATAAAAGCAAGCATTTTTATTCTACTCCTCCGGATCCTATTGATTTGTTATCCATGTACATGAGAATGATAACTTAATATACAAAAATATCCAGGAATTTCCCTCACAAGTTGACCTCAATTTAAATTCAAATTCATTTACTGCGAAACCAAGTACAAGAGATACATTTTTTTCGGAGGATGAAGCCCACATAGGTCTGAGACCTGTGCATGGGTAATGAATTGGATGATGATGATTGATGAGTTGGACCTACAGTTTTAGGTGAGTTCCGAACATTCCATGAAAATTACTGATATTTGTAGAAATTTCAAGATTTTTGTGATAAATATACTAGTGAGGTAAATATACTAATGTGGTGAATATACTAATGTGGTAAATATACTAAGAGCTGATGATGATTGATGAGTTGGACCTACAGTTTTTGGTGGGTTCCGAACCACCGGGAAGGGAAACCAACAGTAGAGAACAGAGTCTTTCTTGCTTAACATAAGTTAATAATGATGATGATTCTGAAAATTGAAAAATCAGGGCCCATGTGTATTAGGTATGTGACAGATGAGTATTCTTCAGATTGATCTAGATTGATGACTGTAACTTTCGAAACTATAATCTTGCATTGTGATTAACGTGACTGTGACAGTGTTTAGGCTACTTGTATATTGTGGTTTAGATTAGCAGATCAACGCCAGCGACAGGCAGCACTAAATGTGGTAATGGGGACTGGAGTTAGGAGATGACAGTTCCAAGATCCTGGATAACGGGATCCGGATCCTGGAGAAGGGTTTCCTGGAGGAGCCAGTTCCAGTGTCATCGAGGAAGTTGGTACTTGCAAGTAACGGTTTCCAGCACTCCAGCCGCTCATTAGAATATTCAGATTCTCCAGATCGATGCTCCCTCCAAACTTCTCATCATTGCTCTCTCTCACTCTCTCACTCGTTTCCTTCCTCCAACAGAGACAACATTTGCATAGGACTTCTCTTAACCCCCTCCCCCACACTCTCCATTCAAATAGTAGCGCCCCAAGATTGCTCCATCAATTGTGCACCGTTAAAATTGAGCGAGTAAACCATTGCCGAAATAATTCCTCACCCCAAACTCTCGTCCTATGAAGATGAATTATTCATTTGGCATGTTCGAAATTATCGAGTAAACTCTCAATATGGCGATGATAAAAAGTCGGATATCCCTTCGCACGGCCAATTACTTCATTATCTTTCATTGTGTGCACGTTCAATCACCAAGATAAGATTGAATCGGTGAGTCGTAAAGCAACACCTTTTATTTACAATTTGTAAATTAACTGCTTTTGTTGAGTTTAGGAATAAATTTACTTTCTTCAGATTCTTTACAACAGCTATGGGACTCACGAGTGTCTTTTATAGAACATTATTCTTGCTTCATCTTTTTTTTGAGGTTGAGAGGCAGAAATAACTGTACAGCCTCACTCCGCCTAATACATTTTTTCCATTTCATTTATTTTTGACTTTGTTCCTATTTTATCCAACATCCCCCTCAATTTATTCCGAATCGTTCCTTCATTTTCTTTATTTAGTTGATATCAATTAATTCAATGTTATATTGTGGGCCGTGGGTTATATTGAGCTGTGCTATTCTGTAACCTAAAAACAAATATTCATTCATAGTTTCTATATCCAAAATAATTATTATTTTTTGCCGATTGTGCACCTCATATATCTGTGCAGAAATTAACAGGCTGAATAATATTTTTCAAACAATACTAGAAATAACAGCTGGAGACAGCCATTCTAATTGTGACAATTTTAATGAGGATGAGAAGTTTTTCAGATGGTTACCCTCTCACCTCTCAGTTGTGTCCCCCCCCCCCCCCCAACCATTTGCAGAAATTAACAGGCTGAATATTTTTCAAGCAATACTAGAAATAACAGCTGAAGACAGCCATTTCTATTGTGACACTTTTAATGGGAATGAGAAACGTTTTTCAGGTGATTACCCCTCTCCATAACATTTTGTTTTCAAGTTGTGTTCCTCCAAAACTCCTGAAGGGTTCATTTCAGGCAAGGGTGTTAAATCTGGAAAATTTCTCAATGTGTTTAATTTTGCGATGATGATGATGATTATCATCAAGTACATGAAGTATGCTACTCTGCGCAAGCCCCCTAATTCTTGGGCGTGAGGTCTACTGTTCACAGAACTACTAGTTTTTTTTTCGTTTCACCCACTTTGGGGTACGTTGAATCAAATATGATCTTGACAGTGTCTTCATGAATTCGCCTCTTTCCGTCTTCTCCAACACTCCTTCATTCTTCCAGAAGTGGTATTTTCCTGTTCTTCGGACATCTCTGTACCTTTTCTACGCTTGGGCTTCACCTGGAACCTTGATTTTGGTTTTTCAAAATATTCCTGAGGCTGTTTCGGTTTTTGATTATTTCATCTGATTTATTCAGTTCATTTAAATCGTCCTGAACTGTTTCAAACCAATTGCTTTTTGTTCTTCTATTGCAAAAAAAATCGAATAATTGTTTTACAAGTCTGTTGTTGTTCATCCTGAAGATGTGAGAGGAAAAATTTATTCTTTTTTTTCTTTACTTGTTGTGTCTAAGAGTTTTTCAATTTTTGTGTACAAGTTTCTACTGGATATTAGCTTTATTTCATTATTCTGAAACTTGAATCCTATTATTTATCTATATTTTTTCCAATAGTCCTTTATTTATTTATTTCACTCACAATAAAAGATGCAACAGGAGTTAACTCCCAATACTGCATCTACAGCAAACAAAAATATGACTTATTTATTACAATAAAAATAGCATTAATTTTATTAAAATAATAATAAAAAAAAATACATTACAAAAAAAATTATAATAAAGAAATTGGTGATACAAAATATTAGGATAGTATTAATCAGAAATTAAAACGGAACCAAAGCTTTTTAGACATTTTTTACGGTACTTGTAATAACTATCTCTAATTTATTAGTGATATTACTATTATTATTCAGTGTCAAGGTTTCAGCAGCATATAACACTACTGGTTGGCTTTATGACAATATTGTGCAGTAGCCTAATTTTTCAATTTCAAATTCCATGATAGTTAGTTTTTTGTTATTTATTATTATTGTTATTATTATTATTATTATTGTTGTTGTTGTTGTTGTTGTTGTTGTTGTTGTTGTTATTATTATTAATATTATTATCATTATCATTATTATTATTATCATCAACCTGTGATGTGAAATAATAATCATGTTTAAAATTATAAGAATATAATGGTAGTTGAAACTACAGTATTAATAGTATAAACAGCTTTTATTAAAGGGTTGATTACATTGGGATAGTTACTCGCTAAGCGAGTAGTGAGTAGGCCGTTACTGACCGACCGTGCTACAGCAGCTCAACATACCAAGCCAAATTATATTAAAAATTTATCTTCCAGAATCATCCCCATACTATGGAATTTCTAAGACAATAAATAATATTGCAACACAAAATTAAAATATAAAGTTTACCAACAATTATTTAATAAAATTTCATCAAAACAATATACAATATATCTCATCTGAAGTGTTATGCTGGCAGCCTGCGTGATTAAGTGTCGGCTTTGGCCACAATAGTATTGTATTTTGGTGTTGGCTACTCTGCCAGCGAGTATAAATGTGACCAAATTCAAAGTAGACAGGCTCTCAACTTTGAATTTGGTAACATTTATACTAGCTGGCAGAGTAGCCAACACCAAAATACAATATTATTGTGGCCAAAGCCGACACTTAATCACGCAGGCTGCCAGCATAACACTTCAGATGAGATATATTGTATATTGTTTTGATGAAATTTTATTAAATAATTGTTGGTAAACTTCATATTTTAATTTTGTGTTGCAATATTATTTATTGTCTTAGAAATTCCATAGTATGGGGGTGATTCTGGAAGATAAATTTTTAATATAATTCGGCTTGGTATGTTGAGCTGCTGTAGCACGATCGGTCAGTAACGTCCTACTCGCTACTCGCTTAGCGAGTAACTATCCCAATGTAATCAACCCTTAAGACAGATAGCCTACATATCTAGGTATGGAATCTAAATATCTATGGTATGACAGATATCCTAGGTTTGGAAATAGATACAGTTTAAATTAGACTGTTGGGGTCTAATTAGTGTGGCTAATTGTATTAGATTAGTTGGGCACCCAGTGATCTAATTACAGATATCTGTGTCTCATTTACATGGTGTGACTCACCTCTAACTGTGACCCACTCCCACTGTGACCCCTATTACGTCACTATGAATTGGCTCAACCAGTAATGAGCTCTGCACTAGACACGGATAATTGCTATCATTATAATAATAATAATAATTAGTTTCATGCATTGCTGAATAGTTCAGTGCCTTGGTGGGAATACTGGTATTTGGGGGGCTAAAACATCGAAGTGGGGAGAATTTGTTGAATCGAGGGATTAAAGGAAAACTTTTTATGTTGGGGGAGTTTTTTTAATGGCATAAATATCCGACGTTTACTCAGTCAGTGAAAACGAGACAAAAACTGAAATTTGATTTTCGACTACACGAAAAATTATTTTTTGTCTGTTGAAAATGAACAATAAAAACAGGATTTTCGTGTAGTCGGACCCTGAATTTTAGTTTTTGTTGTGCTTTTTCCGGCTAAGAAAACTAATCATGGGGTCCAACAATTACATCTCACTATTTCAAAATTACCATTTCGTAAGTGTTGACAATAAATAGATTTCTTAGAAGTACGTAAGAGCATAGTTCTCAATTAAGAAAATAGAAAAGAGAAACTTGTTACAGAATCCTTTAGTTTTTAATATTCTATAGTTCTATAGTTTATGAATCTGAACTGTTTATTATCATAGTAAAAACAGTATAGCATTACAATATTAAAATAGAAAAATTTTGTTCACATTAATTTTTTGAACCATTCTGATTTGATAGAATATTTCAACTCAAATATTTATTTCCAATCATAGCTTGTAGGGAGAAAAATAGACAACAATAAAATAATGGATTTTCTTAAATATAAATAGTTATCCAATGGTCATGTTCATAAACAGTCAGCCAAGGGCGTTCCAGCTGGAAAATATCAAGGTGACCCCTGAGATTTTTTAAATACTTCCCCTTCTTCCTACCACATCACCATGTTCTTCTCTGATTCTGGAGGGTTTCATAACCCTATGAACCTTGCAGAAAACAAGTAGTTTCATCTTTCATACTATCAGTTTCGTTAATTAGATATGATACGTAACTCTGTTGAATTGTTGACGAACAGAGATAAAATGTAGTGAAGAAAGGTTAATTGAAGGCGGAAAACAGAAGATGTAACAGAAGAGATGTGTGGAAAATGCACTCAAATTTCCGTTCTTCCTATAGGGCTGATAATTTGAAGGTGTTGGTGGGAGAGGGGGGGGGGGTTGGTGCTGATTATTACTATGGGGAGGTGGGGAGGGGACATTCAGCATTTTGGCATTTCCAGTGCCGAAGTGACTTTATGGGTTTAAGTCGGGTCGGGAGGGGGCTGTGGAAAAGAGGATGGGAAGTGATTGAATTGGGAGGAAGAAGAATGGGTGTGAGAGAAAGAAAGGGAAAGAAAGTGAGAGGAAATGGTAGAAAGAGGTGGAAGGAAAAGAGGGATTTCAACGAATGGTCGTTGAATGGCAATCTCCGTAAAGGAAGCTGGAAAATGGATTGTTTTCAGATTCAAGTGCCTTGAATTGATTGTCGACGCAAAGAGAGAGATAGAACAAAGGGTGGTGGGAAAGACAGTGAGAGAGAGTGAGGGAGTGAGTGAGGAAGAGGAAAAGAGAAAAATAGTGATAGAGATATTGAGCCATTCAGATGCAGTAGACCTGAAAGTGAGTGACCTTATCGAGTTTCGTCAGTCTATTTTTCGAAAAAGCCTGCAGCCAAAGGAAATATTTTTGTCGGAAAGTTGTTTGGGTAGGAAGTGGCGCAGGGGAGCGAGCAGTGTGACGGTTCAGTAGGTGGGGGCGGGAAGGAGGATACCAACCATGCCGTTATAATCTGTTGAACAAACTGTGACGAATCGACAGTCAACTAGTTCTTGGTATCGAATTTTATGGGATTTTGATTGAAAATACAATTTGGGGAGATAGGATTGATGTTGATTGATTGAAATTGTTGTATACGGTTATTAGTTTAATATTACTGTGGTAATAGCCTAATAGTAATAATACGGTAATAATAAATTATTATTTTTTTAATGTATGTTATGTTGAAAGTATTAATAAAGATTTTTCGACGACCACAACTACTTTATACATAAATTTGAAACACAGAGACACATGTGTTTAGCTTCGGGGCATGTTCGTGAGCACTTATTTCAATTCTTTGCTAAAGGGCGTGTGGATAAAGTACATAGAAAGAATAAAAACAATTATTCATTACATCGAAAAACTGATGAAGTCATTATCTGACTAGAAACACAAGGAGGCCTATACAAAGAAAGAGTAAGAATGTTTATAAAAAAGTGTTTCTAAGATCCATATTATACAGAGCCACTTTAGTTGCCATCGCGCGCGACTTTTATGGCTAAATTGCACCAGTCGGTCAAATTTGATAAAAATCAGCTGACTCTGAGCCGAGAGGGCTCCAAAAACGTGTGTGACTTCTTATAAGTTAACATTGTTGAGCTCGGCCAAACGCTCAGCTGTTGTAATTTAGTCATAAGAGTTGCGCGTGGCGGCGGCTCTGTATAATAAGGCTCGGAACCCACCTAGAACTGTAATTCCAACTCATTAAACCATTAAAACCTAGGCAGTTTTAATATTAGATTGTTCATTAAGTATTTCGTCAACGAAAACATCACAGAAAAAACTAGTTATATTGGTAGAAAACTCTACAACAAGCTACCGCAGTTTTTGAAGAGTCTTGAAAATATAGAAATATTTAAAAAACAATTAAAAAACATTTAGTTGATAAAGCTTTTCATAGTTTACAAGAATTCCTTTCATATCAAAATTAAGCCTCATTTCAACCAACTGATATAGTAATTATGGTAACTAGTGTATAGGTTAGTATAATTGTTAATCTGACTTGTCTTATACTCTTTAACTGGGGTCTCCAAGACGTAGCCTACAAAAAAAATCAATCACCATCATCCAATTCATTACCCACGCACAGGTCTCATTACCCTCGCACCTATGTGGGCTTCATCCTCCGAAAAAAAGGCTCTTAGAGATACGTGTGGGGAGAAACTGGTTAGTAGCTCCTTTAGTTTAAAATATTCTATAGTAAATCATGTTACATCTAAACTGTTCATTAGTCCGGTTAGGTTAGGTTAGATTAGCAGGTTAGGTTAGATAGCAGTAGCATTACAACTAAAAAAATTGAGAACAAAGAAAGAGTAGAGAGAGAAGAGAAGAGAAAGAGAAGAATAGAAGAAGATTTGTTGAAAGGGAAAGTACTGCAAAGAAAATGTAGGAAGTAAATTAGAGTTGATTTCGGGATAACAGCAGACACTCATCCATCACCAAGCAGATAAATCCGCAAACTTCAATCGAGAATCGTTTTGTTAGGTTTTCTTTGGCAGTGCACACTGTACTTCATTCATCTTGAGGCCGAAATCTGAGTGTAGAAAGAGATAGGGCATGAGGCATGAGGAGCAGATGAGGAAGGCACTCTTGAGTCATGAGGAACAGATAAGGATAGCACTCGTTGAGGCATGAGGCATGGATAAAGAAGGCACACATTGAGACGGGAGGCACGGATAATGAAGACCATTTTTGAGGCAAGAGGCATGAAAGAGGAAGACATGAGGCATGGATAAGGAATTCTTTGTTAAGGAATGAGGCACAGATGAGGATGACCCCCGTTAGGGCATGAGGAAGGCGTTTTCTGAGGTTTCCTCATGAGGAGCTCAGTGATTGATGAGCTGTCTCCTCACAGACATCCAAAGACAGCATCTAATGAAATAAAAGGATCCAGTTACTGAATGGAGGAAAGCAGGTGATATATTCCCTATACACTCCCAACCTATTCTAGCCATTTCGTTTGGAAAACTTTTGCAAGTTCATCGACCTGAGTGAACGGCTAACTTAGCCAACTCATCCATCTAGTGTGCTCTTCTCAAGACTTGGGTTTTGAGGCATGAGTAGGAAACTTGTTGTTTCCTCCTAATGATAGGTTTGGCGATAGTCTGTTAACTTGGGAAGTATTGTAAATGAATAAGTCTTTTTTTTCGGAGGATGAAGCCCTCATAGGTCTGAGACCTGTGCGTGGGTAATGAATTGGATGATGGTGATTTGGACCTACAGTTTTAGGTGGGTTCCAAACCACCGGGAAGTGATTTTACAACAGAAAACAGAGTAGTTTTTGCTGGCCAATCCAATCGGTCACCGTTACAAAGATCTATTAATCAAAATCTTGACGTACACGATTATAATACAAGAAGTCGAGGAGATTATCACTTGGTGAGTCACAATAGTAGCTTGTTCAAACAAAAACCTAGTAATATCTGTAGGAAACTCTACAACAAGCTACCGCAGTTTTTAAAGAGTCATGAAAACATAGAAATATTTCAAAAACAATTGAAAAAATATTTAGTTAATAAAGCTTTTTACAATTTAAAAGAGTTCCTTTCACATCAAAATTAAGCCTCACCCCAACTAATTGATATAGTAATTATGGTAACAAGTGTATGAGAGTATAATTGTTGATCTGACTTGTCTTATACTGGAGTCTCCAAGTCGTAATCTACAAAAAAAACGGCCCAAGAGTTTCGTAGTTTATCTCTGATTGAACAGATACCTACTACGGCACTCCGGCTATCACTTGATATCGAGAAAACCATGACTGTCAGAACTATTGTATCTTGTGTTTTTATATTAGAAGATGTTTTGAAAACATGTAATCTTATAAATTATGAATATTTAAAATGCAATTACAAAAAAATAGTAGTACAAGAAAAACTAAAATAACATGCATCTTACTAACAATGAACATCATTGAAAAAATCATAAAAACCTTTTACTAGTATTCTATTGTCCGTTATAACCCATAGGTTGCTCCGAAATTAAATTTAAATTAGAAATGTTCCAGTGTTGCCTTCAGTAAAGTTGCTGTTACAACCAGCTCCCCCAGGCTTATAAAACGGAGACTGGGGATTATATCAGTGCAATGCTGCGCGAGTACCGGTTGTACATGATGCTCCATTTTCAATTTGCATATGAAAGCAAGTGCAATTCGAAGAGGATGTGAATTTCACTAGTGTGTGCATGCCAGGAGAGCCACTGGGATGCGAATTTCACTGGGGGGCATTGTTCAAATAGCAATGATAGTTTGGCGCTCACTGCAGTCGGCAATTTCCGGTTTTTGATACAATTTAGAATTCTGTTGCAAACTTCAAATGTAGAAACTTGAATGCTGTTGCAAAATTGCCTGGCTTTTCAGTGCTATCTGTACAAAGGTACAATGCAGTAGCAGGTCTAAGCGTTGCTGGAGCTCGTAAAGCGTTTATGACTACGCAACAAGGTGTTCTTATTCCAAAATCCAAATTGTATTACCATATGTAGGCCTCCTTTTCCAAAGTATTTACACAACTCGAGATTTTTTGAATAATTGAAAATAATACTAAAAAGCACCTTACAGTAATATAGTTCTGAGAACCTGAAGTTCTCTGAATCCTACTAGATTAACTAGAAAGTGACTGCTCCAATACTTAAAAGAATGATACTGAAAATTTATCTTCCACATACAATTGTGAGACCCTGAGCCTATTATTATACAGAGCCAGTGATGTCACGGTCGCGCGCTACAATTAAGGCTAAATTACATTCGCTGAGCGCCTAACCGAGCCCAGCAATGTCAAGGATTAATATGTTTAGAACCACCAGCTGATTTTTTAATAAAATGTACCCGACTGGTGTAACTCATCCTTTATTGTGGCGCGTGACCGCGACTGAAGTGGCTCTGTATAATAAGGCTCTAGCCTCTAGCCTCCTTGATGAAGCTCATCCATCACCAACATCCAATTCATCACCCACGCACAGGTCTCAGACCTATGTGGGCTTCATCCTCCAGAAAAAAGCCTAGATAAAGCTTTGCTGAAGCCTACTAGATTAGCTAGGAAATTAATTTTTCTAACATTCTTTCTAGTGGCGAAAGTGATATTGTGAAAGATATCCGTAATGAATAATAAGACTTGAAGTTGTCAAAACCATATTTATTATACAATTTTCGGTTGTTAAACCTTTATCAATCTCAAGCAAACTAAAGTACAGAGCCGCTTAATATATACTAAACACGGAATGAATCTATTGACTGAGGGATAAAGGGCCTCTGATAGGCTGACCTTCATTGAAAGTCTGTGATTGGCTGAAGGCATTTGCTTGTTGCTCCACCCACCAGTGGCCGTGTCGTGTTTTGGCCTTCAGCCAATCACAGACCTTCAATGAAGGTACGCCTATCAGAGGCCCTCAGTATCATTCTGTGTTTAATATATATTAAGCTACTGTGTACTCTAGTTTTAGTTTGTTTGTTTGAGATTGATAATGGTTTTGCAACCGAAACGAGTGTCATACTGTTTTTAATAAATGTGGCTCTGACAACTTCAAGTTTTATTATTCATTACTTTTTCTAACATTTTAGTATGATACTTAAAAGTACCTTCCAGTTGAAGTGGTGCAAACCTAAGATTTTCTGGGGTCTACCATGAATTCCATGGCTGTACCATAGAAAAATGAGTCAAGGAGAATCTTAATTTATTCTTTCATTTCAATTACATGGTTAAACATTTAGTATTTCAAAGTCTTGCAGTTCGTAGAAGTGTTTTTCTAATTAATTAAGTCTATTCATTCATGCAAAACGATTTAAAATATTAATAATCTGTTACTATTAAAATACAGTAGTAGATTAACCACATTTTTATTGCAGTTTCTTAACTTGTATGCTACGATGCATATAGCTTTTATACTTTAATTGTACATTTGTGCACTTTTGTACCTTATTGTAATAGGCTTTAACACTGAAATAATGCTTGCAACACTAGAAACTAGCACACAAACTTTGTTCACACAATTAACTAACATCAGACACTGATAATAATCAAGAAATCAATAATAAAAATAGCACAATATCCTAAACAAGCAAAGAATATTTCAAATTCAAGATTAATTAATGTCTAAAACTAATTAACAGCTGTCAGGTAGGTCAATCAATAACTATCAATTAATAAATGTCTATTGAACTATTCAATAACTCAATAATAAATGTGTAACAAACTATTAGATAACTTGAAATAATCATTGATACAGTTTCTGTCATTAGTTCAAAAGAAGTCCTGTTATTATTTTAAAAAAATCTTATTACCTTTACTGTGAAAGTTATTCACGCACCAATCGCCGAAATGCATTGTTTATTCTGCCACAACTGTTATATTATTTTATATCGATTATATAATGATACATTCATATGATGATGTAATATTTTATATTGATACTGGTGGCATCATCAATAATAATTGTATGTATTATTAATGGTTCATTCTTCGAATTATTGATGTCTTCCAGATGCATTCAGGATGAATATCTCTGTATTGCCTATTGTTCAGATGAACTGAGTTATTATTCACCTCCAAATCCAAGATCACACGCGTTGAAAGATAGAGATTAAACGGTGAAGCTGTGATATATTTACGGTCCAGACGCACTTGAGATGAGCTTTGGAATAAAGTGGGGGGCTTTGTGAGCTTCGCCATTATTTTTAAATGAGAAATGCTGGTGAACGGCAGAGCTAAGCACAAAGCACGTCTGCCGCTTCGTTCTATCGTTCTTTCATAGGCAAAGTCGGGCTTTAAAACGCGCTTTGCTCACTATTAAAGTGATTGCAGTTAACCTTTCACCTCTCATGATAGATTGATTATTCAAATTTTGGATTTCTTGATTCATCACTAATTAATTCTGTGATGTTTTCATGACGAAATACTTGATGAATCATCTAATATCAAAACTGACACTGTATTTCTATTTAATACAGTATATGATTTTCACTCACTTATACTGGAGGGATGTATTTCACTTTAGAAGTGAAATGCATTCCTCCAGTATATCCAGTAAAAGTGAATGAAAATCAAATATTAAATAGAAATACATTGTCAATTTTGATATTAGATTACCAATTAATTGTGATGTTTATGATAGAGTGTATAAATGGACGTATTGTTCTGTCAGCAGGACGAAACGTCCTCTACTTTTTCCGATTTCATAAAAAATATTCTGTTTGTCTCACAGTGACAAACTAAAAATATTCTGTTTGTCTCACAGTGTTGAAACTACAACCAATCAATAGATTAATTCTACAGAAGATTGATAGTGCAAAAGAACGGATGTTGGTTTTCTCTCTCTCTCTCTCTCTCACTCTCTCTCTCTCTGGTAGCACTTTCCGTTAAAAGAGTCGTAGTTGGTTGCTGAAAAAAACCTGTCTAGTTCGTATTCCAGCTAACTATTCAAATGGTCTAAACACGGAGAGTCGTCAAGGTCATCAGTATTTATTGATACTGAGTGCAATTAAACTTTCTACAAATATAAAGGTTTCTTTCGAAATGAATTTGGAAGTGATAGCCAAGTGCCGTAGCAGGTATCTGTTCAATCAGAGATAAGCTGCGAAACTCCTTGGCCATCTTTGTAACGGTGACCGATTGAATTGGACAGCAAAAACGACTCTTTTTCTGCTGTCGAATCACTTCCCGGTGGTTCGGAACCCACCTAAAACTGTAGGTCCAACTCTTCAATCACCATCATCCAATTCATTACTCAGGTCTCAGAACTGTGGGCTTCATCCTCCGGAAAAAAGAAAAAAAATGTTACGGGAAATTGTTGGAGAAGACATTGAAATTTCAAAATTATTGAGGTTCTTTCAGCGGAAAATATTTTCTGAAGTTTTAGCAGAAACTCCCTGTACAAACTCACTTCCGTAAGGACCTTCCAGTAGGACGCAGGACTCTACACTGCATCCTTTAATGTTTGACGTTCGAGAAGTAAATTTTTTTACTGCAATTTTAATAAATATATGATTGTATTTTCTGTGAATTGTTTTGATGAAATTTTATTGAATAGTTGGTAAACTTTATATTTTATTTTGTGTTGCAATATTATTTATTGTATTTAAATTTCATAGCATACAGATAATTCTGGAAGTTTCATTTTTTTTCTATAATTTGGCTTAGCATGCCGAGCTGCTGAAACACGGTCGGACTGTAACGTTTCTACTCGCTACTCGCTTAGCTACTAACTATCCCAACTTAACCAATATCATTGACAGCTGATCAAGAAATAGATTGAAACCTGTGATATGCAAAAAAATCATTTTTCTACTGAAAACGTGTTCAAATAGAGCTGTAATTTGCAAGTGAATGGTGATTCTAAACCGAGTGACGTCATGACATTCCTAATAAGCGAGTTATGGAACAACCTTGTTTCTATTAACCATGGGTATCAGGTGCCTACTTGTAGGCCACAATCACAATCGAGTGGGCGAATTGGGAAGGAGAAAGAAAGAAAAGAAAGAGAGGGATTGAGAGAGAAAGAACGACAAAGAGAATTAAGCTCAGCTGAAAAAAGAGGGCCCAATCTCAGATGGGCCTGTTTTAATCTGTATCCGTCGGCATTAGCCATCGCTTGTGGCTTTTTCATTGGCACAGGAGTGATGTATGACGACAAGCGCTAAGTAGAAAGGAAAGAGAAAGAGAAAGAGCGATAAAAAACGTGGAATAGGACAGGGAGAGAAAGAAAAACACCTACAGAAAATAGTTTGCCTGGCGATTTGCATATTGATCGGGTCGGATGTGGGGGCGAATTCAATTGCAGCTGATTTTCACAGTTTTCTACCGCATGATTCAATATTCAGGACCCAGGGGTTCAGGGGCTCGAGGGTACGGGGTTCGGGGGCTCGTAGATTCGAGGGTTCCCGACCACAATCCGACCGGATTTTATCCCCATACGCTCCACTTAGCAAGCCGCGCCATTCCGCATTTGCAGATTTGCTCGAGTTTCAGAGTTTCCAAGTTGTAAAAAAATGCTCAAGTTTGGTGTTTGCTATTGCGAAATGGCGTTCATATAGGGCTGCGTTATAAATTACACAATTATTTATTCATTTAACTAACATACTATCAATGTTACATTGAGAAAATATGTTGTAAAATTTCATCTGGGGTATTATTAAAAATTTTTTGTCCTGCGACAGCTCGCTAGATTGAATGACAAAAAGTTACTATGGGCTCTTACTGTCACATATTAGGTATGCTATCTTAGTATGGGGTAATTCATCAAAACAAAATCTTGATAGGGTGTTAAAGATCCAAAAGAATGCGGTTAGGTGTATGGAAAGAGTAAATAGATTAGATTCATGTAGGCCGTTGTTCAAGAGACTTGGTCTCCTAACTGTACCCTGCTTATATGTGTATGAAGCTACTTATTTATATGTAAAAACGAATGATATTAACCAAAATCTTGATGTACATGATTATAATACAAGAAGCTGAGGAGATTATCACTTGGTGAGTCACAATAGTAGCTTATTCAAACAAAAACCTTGTTATATTGGTAGGAAAATCTACAACAAGCTATCGCAGTTTTTAAAGAGTCTTGAAAATACAGAAATATTTAAAAAACATTTGAAAAAATATTTAGATGAAGCTTTTCATAGTGTACAAGAGTTCCTTTCACATCAAAATTAAGCCTCACCTCAACTAATTGATATAGTAATTATGGTATCTAGTGTATAATAAATTTTTGATCTGACTTGTCTTATACTCCTTAACTGGAGTCTCCAAGACGTAATCTACAAAAAAATGTGAATGCAACAGGCTATTGCCCAAAACTGCACGAAACACAAAATTTCAAAGTGGAATCAAAATCATCTTAGGTTAGGTCTGTTACACTATTATTTTATATTTTTTTATATTACATTATTATTTTATATCAAACATTGTAAGCTATTTTATAGTTTGGGCAAACAATAGTCCAAAAGCTATGTTCATTAAAATGAAAATCTTATCATGTTTACTGTAACAGTTATTCACACACCAGTCGCCAAAATGCACTGTGTTTAGTCTGCTACAAATTAAGAACTTTTCCATTATTTTATATCGATGAAGCTACTGGTGGCATCATCAATAATAACTGTTTTTATCATCAATAATAACTGTTTTTATCAGTCTATTAATGATTTATGGAAAGTTTAAAGGAAAAGTTTAGCATCATTTAATCTACAGGGTGTTTCAGAAGGAAAGGTTCAAACTTTGGCAAATGATTCTAGATCTAAAAATAAGAAAAAAATTCAAAATAAACATAATGTCCGGAAACGCTTCATTAGCGAGTTATACAGGGTGAAAGATTTCACCCAGAGCTCAGTACCCTCGGTAAAAGAAAGTCATACTAAAATTCCGGGAAGGTAAATTAAAGACCAAATATAGTTATCTCTTATGGTTTTTGATCTGAAAAAACGAATAAAATAGGTCCCAGAACTCTATCTTCAGTAGTTTTTATGATATTATGTTGTAAAACAGAAAATTCTGTGCCTAAAAACTTGTTTTTCAGCTTTGAAGAACAATAACTTTGTTAAATGAATAATAAATGCATGAACTTAAATACAAAACTTGTAGAGAATTTAATTCTGAAAAGTTTGATGTGAATGAACCCAACAACAATTTTATTCGTTTTTTTAGATCAAAAGCCATAAGATAACTGTATTTGGTCCTTAATTTACCTTCCCGGGAATTTTAATATGACTTTCTTTTACAGAGGGTACTGAGTTCTGGGCGAAATCTTTTACCCTGTATAACTCGCTAATGAAGCGTTTCCGGACATATGTTTATTATAATGTTTTTTCTTATTTTTAGTTCTAGAATCAGTTGCCGAAGTTTGAACCTTTCCTCCTGAAACATTCTTTATATATGTAAAGAACATATTATATAATATTCTTTATAAATATCATCTGAAACACATGTCCATAGTAACCTAGTAACCAGTGAAATGCTTATTTTGAAGTTTGTTGAAAGCAATAGTTGAAAAGTACGCAAATGAGATAGACACGGAAAATTTTGGACTTTGAATGTTGTTTCTTTGGTTACAGGTAAAATTTATTAATTCAAAAGTGTATACATTTTATTGTTTTATGATTGTTAGTTTTAAATTATTTATTATTTCATTTCGAAAATAAATATAATCTTTGGTTACAGAGCAACACATTCAAATACATTATAAAACAACATTCAAAGTCCAAAATTTTCCGTGTCTATCTCAATTGCGTACTTTTCAACTATTGCTTTCAACAAACTTCAAAATAAGCATTTCACTGGTTACTAGGTTACTAGGTTACTATGGACATGTGTTTCAGATGATATTTATAAAGAATATTATATAATATGTTCTTTACATAAATATAATATAGGGCCCCCTCATCTATAGCCGCCCCAGGCCCCCAACTATGTCAGTACGCCACTGGATTTATCCCTTCTGTCACTTTTCAGTATAGATCTAGATTCTAGATCAATCATAATTCATACTCTTTCTTTAAAACCTTGTCGAAATTATTGTTGTGTAATAGCCACAAATCAGCTGATTTAAACAGTTCTAAATCAAACTAGATTTTAAATCGGAACTGCCAAGAGCAATCACAGATTGTAAGTAATATTTTTTTTTTTTTTTTTTTGTAGATTACGTCTTGGAGACTCCAATTAAGGAGTATAAGACAAGTCAGATATCAACAATTACATAATCTTATAAACTAGTTGCCATAAGTACAAAATCAATTAGTTCTGGTGAGGGGCTTAATTTTGATGTGATAGTTTGGGCAAACAATTTAAAAATACATTACTTACAATGTCATTGATAAGATAAATTAAACGTAATTTATTGGTAGTAGGAGCTGTAACATTTTGATGCTTCAAAATCAATTGGTTACCAGTAGCCCTACTCGGCAGTTGCCCGACCCTACCAGTTGACCGACCAAAACAAAATTTACGAAAACAGAATTTATTATTTTCGAATTCCTTTAGGTGCTATTAGTTTATACTGAAGACTTCCGCAATGGCGGATATTGACAACAGTATTGAATAGCTGATGGAAATCGATGAATGCTACAGTACAAAAATATCAGTCACCACCGGGAATCGAACCACGGACCTCCCAATTGCCAGTCGGGCGCCTTAACCACTAGACCATGGAGACCTTTCTGCACAGCAGCATTCATTTTTAACTTGGCCATATCGGCTCGTATCTCACAAGTTAGTTCGAAGTTACTGACAATTGAACAAACTGACAAATTTACTTAAACAGAATTTATTAATTTAGAATTGCTATCAGTTTATACTGAAGACTTCCGCAATGGCGGATATTGACAACAGTATTTAATAGCTGATGGAAATCGATGAATGCTACTGTACTTGTATTTCCATCAGCTGTTGAATACTGTTGTCAATATTCGCCATTGCGGAAGTCTTCAGTATAAACTAATAGCACCTAAAGGAATTCGAAATTAATAAATTCTGTTTAAGAAAATTTGTCAGTTTGTTCAATTGTCAGTAACTTCGAACTTTCTTGTGAAAATTTACGATTTAACGACACCTAACCTAACCTAACCTAACCTAACCTAGCCTGACAATGTTACGAAATATATGCTTTACTTCGCTCGTAAAATTTTGTTTTTGTAAAGCTTGTTTAGGTTTGTCAACTGGTAGGGTCGGTCAACTGCCGAGTAGAGCAGCTGGCAACCCGCCTTCAAAATCTTCGCAAACATTTTGTCAAATGAACATAACCTAATCTTTATAGCAATATAAACATAATCTTACATAAGTTACACGCTAAGCAATCGTGACATACAAATGATGACAGTTGGTGAACAAAGAGCTGTTCCCTTGTTTTATGAGGGTTGGCAGAGGGGGCAAGGGGGGCAAGAAAAGGGTTTACCTCACAAAATTGCTGAATGAATCCGAGTCAGATGCGTCGCCCTGCGCACAGGAAATTAATTATGAAATAACACCAGACACCAGAACTTGCAAATTCATGCAAATAAATGCCTTATGCACTTAGTGTCTTGTTCGGCTGAGCACTCCCAGCGCGCAACAGGATTTTCCTCCTTTTCCTCTTCTTCTTCTTCTTCTTCTTCTTCTTCTTCTTCTTGTCCTCAAACATCTTCCTTTTCTTCTTCTTTCTCTTCTTCTTTAATCTCCTTTTATTCTTATCTCCTTCTTCTTCTTCTCCTCCTCTTCATCTTCCGTTCTCTTCTTCCTCTTCTTATTCATCTTCCTTCTTCTTCTCCTACTTACATTTTTTCTTCTTTGTTTTTTGTTCTTCTTCTATTTCTCTTCCTCTTCTTCTTCTTCTTCTTTCTCTTCTTCTTCTACGATCTCCTTTTGTTCATGTCCTTCATTTTCCGTTCTCTTTTCCTCTTCTTTCTATCTTCCTTCTTCTTGTACTTCTCCTTCTTCTTTTTTCTTTATTCTTCTTTCCCTTCTCCTTCTGATCCTCCACCTTCTTCCTCTTCTTCTTCTTTTCTTTCTGCTCTTTCTCCCTTTTCTTCATCTTGTTTTCTCCTCCTACAACTCCAATTTCACCTTCTTTTTTCCTTTTCCTTATATATTTTTTTCCTATACCTTCTTCTTTCTCTTCATCTTGTTTTCTCTCACTACTCAAACTGTATCTTTTTCACCTTCATCTCCTTATTATATTCTTCTTTCTCTTCCTACTCCTTCCTTATCTACCTCTTGTTTTCTCCTTCTACTCCTCCAACTCCGCTCCATTCATTCACCTTCTTCTTCTCCTTCTTTTGCTTATTCTTTTTCTTCTTCCCACTCATTCTGCAGCCTCTCTTCATTTTTCTACTCCTTCTTGATCTTGTTTTCTTCTTCATCGTCACCTTCACTTTCTACTTCGTCTCTTCCTCCTCCTTCTTTTTTCTTCTTCCTCCCTTTCTTCTTCTCCCTTCCCTTCTTCTTTGCCCCTTTTTCTTCTTCTTCTTCTTCTTCACCCTCTTCTTCTCCTTCTCCTCCTACTAATACTTCTTTTTTACTCCTCTCACTCCTTTTTCTTCTTTCTCTCCTTCTTTTTCTCCTTCTTCTTCTCCCACTTATCTTCATTTTCTTCTTCTACTTCTTTTCTACTCATTCCTCCCATTCTTCTTCTTCTTCATCACACTTTCACTACTCTGTCTCCAAGTTTTCCATCCTTTCTACATCCTTTAAATATTCTCTGCACATACATAAATGTATGGCGTAGTAGGCTATGCCATGTTTGCAAGCTGTCGCTCCCCACATATTATACATGCACTGTTCTTCCCTATTATTTCCATCTTCAGCAAGTCTTAAAGAAAATTGGGGCGTAAACCACTTTTGCAAGGTAAAAAATGCAACAGACTTTAGCTGCCAGCTTCCCAAGCAGATGAGAAAACAGGGATACAAAATGTGAGGAGAAGTGATACAGATACAGATAATAAGAAAATTTAATTAAGGCTTGTATTACACTATTAAATATGTTTGTCGAATAAATTTGATCAAATTTAATTACCATCCAATTACATTACATATTTGATAAAAAAAACAACATGGATGAACAACAATTTTACTCTCGTGCAGCTTGTGTTAATGCGGCTGTTGCAATGCGATTCATAAAGAGACAAAAAGAAATAAAATTACAAACTATTATCTACGACCATGTCATAATGTATACATTACAGTTTCACAATTGATGCCAAAACAGCTGTCTTTTCGAAATGCTTTTTGAAACCCGTTGCATAATGAGCTCATTATAGTACAGGTTCTACATTATAACACGGGTTCTGGACCAATCAGAAGCATTTTTGATGGAACCAATATTGTGAAACTATCAGCTGATTTGATCAAACTGCTACACCAGCTGCTTTAACCTAACAAACTACTATAACTTCTCGTATTTGAGATGACAGGTTAGGTATCTCTGACAGTCACAGGTAAAATGAAATTGTTTTAATTAAATGTGTACTAGTGGTCGTAGATAAAATAGTGTATGCAACGATTTTATTTGGCCATTAAAGCACTCGTGAGATATTTATAACATGAGCGAATGCGAGCCTTAATAAGGGCCAAAATAAAATCGTTGCATAAACTACTATTGTGGGCTAGGCAATGGCATAAACCTTTTTGTAGATTACGTCTTGAAGACTCCATTTAAGGAGTATAAGTCATGTCACATCATCAATTATACAATCATACACTAGTTACAATAATTATTACTTTATCAAAAAGTTGAGGTGAGGCTTAATTTTAATGTAAAAGGAACTCTTGTACACTAGGCTATAAAACGTTTTATCAGCTGAATATTTTTTCAACTGTTTTTAAAATATTTCTATATTTTGAAGACTCTGTTTATATTTTGAATCCAGCTGTATCAAAATCGGAAATTGACATTTTTATCAATTCTCCGGCCACAGGTCCCCTTGATAACTTAGTTAGCTTGTTGTAGAGTTTTCTCCCAATATAACTAGGTTTTTGTTTGAATAGCTACAATAACTGTGACAAACCAAGTGATAATCACTTTGGCTTCTTGTATTAAAATCGTGTACGTTAAGATTTTGGTTAATATCACTCTTTTTTCACATATAAAGTAGTTTCATACACATAATTATAAGCAAAGTCTCTTGAACAACGCCCTACATGAATCTAATCTATTTACTCTTTCTATACACCTACCAGCTTTCTTTTGGATAATTTTTTTTTTTTTGTAGATTACGTCTTGGAGACTCCAGTTAAGGAGTATAAGACAAGTCAGATCAACATTTATACACTAGATACCATAATTACTATATCAGTCAGTTGAGGTGAGGCTTAATTTTGATGTAAAAGGAACTCTTGTACACTATATAACGTTTTATCAACTGAATATTTTTTCAATTGTTTTTAAAATATTTTTATATTATGAAGACTGTGTTTATATTTTGAATCCAACTGAACCAGAATCCGAAATTGACATTTTTATCAACTCTCTCAAGTCACAGGTCCCCTTAAAAACTGCGGTAGCTTGTTGTAGAGTTTTCTACGGCGCACAAGCTTGGCTTTGCTGATGGAAATCTTGAAGTATATATTTTTTTCTTATATGTACTGTAAAAAAACATAGTTCAATACAGTGTATCTGATTGTGATGTACTATTACATTTGTTTTTTGGTGTTTTTTAAATAAATAAAAATGAAAAGAAAAAGCTACAATAATTGTGACTCACCTAGTGATAATCACCTTGGCTTCTTGTATTATAGTCGTGTAAGTCAAGATTTTGGTTAATATCACTCTTTTTTAAATATAAAGTAGCTTCATACACATATAAGCAGAATACAGTTGAGAGGCCAAGTCTCTTGAACAATGGCGTACATGAATCTAATCTATTCACTCTTTTCATGCACCTAACAGCTTTCTTTTGGATCTTAAACACCCTATCAAGGTTTTGTTTTGATGAATTATCCCATACTAAGATACCATACCTAATATGTGACAGTAAGAGCACATGGTAAGCTGTAAAAAGTAACTTTTTGTCATTTGATCTTGCAAACTGTCGGAGGACATTTGAGAAACCGTATTACAATTGCCATTACTTACACAGCAAATTGAGAAAATACTTTCTATTTTTTTTTTCAACAATAAAGCCTGGCGCAGATATCCCACAGCTTAGCCTACGCATCCACCTCGTTCAATGATTTATCATAACCAAGAACACAATGGCAGCAATAGAGCCATGACAGTATAATAGAGTGGTAGAGCTTATTTTAAATAAATGAATAAAATGAGCTGCATTACTCATCACTAACATCAGGTGATCATATTTTAGAATATCCTGTAGTATTTCAATGAGGTGATTTCTCATTGATATTAGAATACTACTAAAAGTTTCACCTCGAAAAGAGTTTTCTTATTTATTTAGCGTATGGCAGGTTGACACATGAAATAACTTATAACTATATTATCCCCCTTTTCACTACCGGTATACCAATACGAATTATTTCATTGATTTGATTGACAATGAATTGGAATTGCTCCATTTTTACCATGTAATCCATTCACTGG
The DNA here is from genome assembly GCA_948455865.1 of Conomelus anceps. NCBI lineage: Eukaryota > Metazoa > Arthropoda > Insecta > Hemiptera > Delphacidae > Conomelus > Conomelus anceps. The sequence continues at coordinate 7,010,097 of OX418219.1, forward strand.
TGAGTGAATCCATATTTTCTATTGTAGAAAAACATGTTTTCAACTTTGCAAAAGTCCTTTTATCGACCTAGAATATCTATAGTATATTGTATTGTGGGTTGAGTGGAGAGGGGGCTCTTGTCCCTCAATTTCACCCACACAGCACTTTGTATTGAAAATTGAAAATTACAATCTATCTATCTATTCTAATATGAGTTCTGCCTAATGAGCCTATTACATTTTTTTTCAATCAACACATTCGTCAATCTAAACATTTTTAATGTACCATAATTAAAATGTTGAAGAAATTTATCTATTTTAAAGAGTTCATAATTCAAAAACCCACAGATCTTCATAATCAACTAAAATACAAAGTTATCAAACAAAATTCAAACATGTAATAACACAAAAAAGCATAATCATGAAAATTACACTAATATCTATAAATCACTAATATTTTCTTTTCTAACTGCGAATTTTGATGAAGAGCTGAAGAGACAAAAAAACATTGAAATTGGCCTACAACTGAGAATGCCATAATTTTTCAGGAGTAGGCTAGCTACCTACAAACCGATTCACCACGAAAGTAGCACTAATAATAGTAGTTTATGCAACGATTTTATTTTGACCCTTATTAAGGCACGAGTTAGATTAAGTTATAACACGAGCGAACGCGAGTGTTATAAATATCTCACGAGTGCCTTAATGGCCAAATAAAATCGTTGCATACACTATTTTATCTACGACCACTAGTACACATTTAATTAAAACAATTTCATTCTACCTGTGACTGTCAGAGATACCTAACCTCTCATCTCAAATATGAGAAGTTATAGTAGATTGTTAGGTTAAAGCAGCTGGTGTACCAGTTTGATCAAATCAGCTGATAGTTTCACAATATTGAATTACGATATTGATTCCATCAAAAATGCTTCTGATTGGTCCAGAACCCGTGTTATAATGTAGAACCTATACTATAATGAGCTCTTTATGCAACGGGTTTCAAAGAGCATTTCGAAAAGACAGCTGTTTTGGCATCAATTGTGAAACTGTAATGTATACATTATGACATGGTCGTAGATAAAATGTTTGAAGCTTCAACTTTTATTTGAATAATTTTCAGCATAAATAAATACACTGTTTTCAAGTTATTAGCAGCAAACCTTTAACCCCCTCTCCTAACAAGAGCAGCACCGGTTTTTTGTGGCAGAATCAATTTATTGTCTCTGTTGTTTATAAGGCTCACTGCTACACATTGACAAAGAATTGTAACTACTGTGCAATCATGACTTATTTCCTGTTGTTTTTTTTTTTCTAATTGTTACTGGACTATAAATTTAATACAGTTGGAAAGATATCTTTTTTTAAATTCATAAGAATATACTGGACTATAAATATTTTCTGCTCAATACAAATGGAAAGTTATTTTAAATTTTTTCCATGATAATACTGGTCGGAGATGTTGAAGAGGATGAAGTAAAAATGTTTAAAATGTTTAGATTGCTTCAATTGATCAATCGCATCATTCTGTTTAGATTGCATCAAAATTTTTATTTCTGTCAGATTGTTGAGCTCTGTAAGGCTGATACAAAAAAACGATTGTCATTTGTTTGGACAGACCTTCAGGTTGGACTAGAAACCAAGTCATTAAAAATAAGTTAGAAATTGAAACTTATTGATTGAAACCCCCCACCGTTCATAAATTATCGGTAGTCAAACTCCGATTTTCGAAAATTGAAAAACAAATTCATCTCATAGTTATGACAATGTTGTTACTGGCGTTTCTCATTAATTTTGAGAGCTAACTTCCAAGAAAAATAACAAGGCTGAAAGTTTTGCTCTGGAGCAGCTGTCAGTTTGCGAAATTCCATTAATTTACTACTTGAGGTATAGATTTTCATACTTACTAATTGGAAAAAGAATACCCGCATAAACATCATTAATTTTTTCTGTCATATATAATGATGAGTGTATATGTAGATGATTACCACACATATATTTATAGCATCACCTGTGCTTACAAATATTTGGACTTTTCTAAAATTTTAGTAATAAAGACAGTTTTGGGCTAAAAGCGTGTTGTTTGTTTACAATTAGTTGTATTTGACTGCATCAATAAATGCAACTGAAATGAATCTTTATTTCCACAGAAAAAAACAAATACAAACGCTTGAATAGATACAAAAAATAAAATGGTGGAATATCCCACAAAGACTCTTGAGAGCGTGGGATAGAGTTACAATAAAAATAAAATAAAATAGAACAAGACTTTCAGCTTCTTTGCCTAACGTTTTAAAAAAGCTGTTAAGGATATGGATAATGAAAAGATACAGAAATAAACATTAATTGTTCCTGATATATCTATGATGTAACCTAGCAACAGCCTACTGTTCATTGTATTATGATTATGTTAAATTTTCACTATTTAAAGCTTTTCTTAGTTTGACACACATAACAGAAAAGCATTATAATCGCCAAATTCACATTTTTCACCCCACTTCAATCACCCCATCGATTCTATCCTCACAGAACAATAAGCTATTGTAACAATAAGCCAGAAATGACTTCCGGCATGGCAGCGCCTTATCTGCAGAGAGGTCATGAATTACCTCTTGTTGATTCTCTTTTCCACTATTGTCTCTCTCCCTCTCATATGACAAATGGGCATGTGAAATGTTTGAGTTCGTGCTAGACATTTATTCATCTGTGTAGACAGAAGTTTTGGAATGACCCATATATATCTGAATTCTAGAATAAACAAATAGGATTTAAAGGGCTGTCCCTGTGAGTAGTCAGCCAGTTGTTCAGACTTCCTTTACGTTTGTTCAAGTGTCAGTTGTGCCAGTATACACAAAACAGTGCAGTGCTATTGTTATATATATTGTGATTACATAATACCAAGTGGCATGATAGACATGGTGCTTTGTAAGTGTTTAGTTATTTATTGAGTGTTTCAACTGCTTATTAGATATTTCCTTTTACGTTATTGAATAGTATTAAATTATTGATTGGCCTATTGTGAGTTAGTAATTAGTCTTTGTACAGTAATATAATTTTTTTTTGTAGATTATGTCTTGGAGACTCCAGTTGAGGAGTATAAGACAAGTGTCAGATCAACAATTTATTATACACTAGATACCATAATTACTGTATCAATTAGTTGAGGTGAGGCTTAATTTTGATGTGAAAGGAAGTCTTGTACACTATAAAAAGCTTTATCAACTAAATATTTTTTTAATTGTTTTAAAATATTTCTATATTTTCAAGACTCTTTGAAAACTGCGGTAGCTTGTTGTATAATTTCCTACCAATATAACTAGGCTTTTGTTTAGATAATCTACTATTGTGACTCACCAAGTGATAATCTCCTCGGCTTCTTATATTATAATCACGTACGTCAAGATAATATCATTCGTTGTTACAAAAAAAGTAGCTTAATACACATATAAGCAGCGTACAGTTAGGAGACCAAGTCCATTACATAATAATAATAATAATATCGTGTGACCTGGCTGGCTCAGGTCTGGTGTCAGAGTTATCAGGTCGCACCTGATAAGTTCAGGGCCTCTGACGTGACTTAACGACTGTTTTTTAGGCAGCCGGGACCGACAGCTTAACGTGTCCTCCGAAACACGGAGTCCATTACATGAATCTAATCTACTCTTTCTCTACACTATTACTAGTAAATTCATTATTAGTTGAACGCTATTGAACAGTTTGTTTCTTTATTGATATTCTTGTTTGATAATTAACCGATTTCTGCGTGTTTCAAGTTAATCGTGTGAATAAAGGTTGAGTGTTACTTTCAAGTGTTGCCAGCATTATTTTAGTAATAGAACGCCCCACATAGCACAAGAATATCCCTGGCATATCCTGAGAATGTCCCATAGGGATGACAGGAATATCCTGAGGAGATCCCGTTGTGGGATATGAATATCCTCAGGATATCCCTAGCACATGTGAATGTCCGCCAATATCCCTATCCTGGGGATATCCCTCTAGGATATTCTGGGGATATCTCTCTAGGATATTCTGGGGATATCTCTCTAGGATATTCTGGGGAAATCTCTCTAGGATATTCTGGGGATATCTGTCTAGGATATTCTGGAGATATCTCTCTAGGATATTCTGGGGAAATCACTCTAGGATATTCTGAGGATATATCTCTAGGATATCCTGGGATATGCTAGGGTTGTCCTGAAGATATCATCTGGTCACACCTCCAGGATATACTAGTGATATCCCTTTAAGTATATTCTATCATATCCCAAGGATGACCTAAGAAAATCATGTGAGCACCCCATCAGGATATTCTAGCAATACACTTCTAGAATATCCAAGGGATATGGGACACGTTTCAAGAACTTTAATCGAAGTTTGAAGTTATTTAATATATATAGTGTTAATAAAGGTGATAGGAAATCCAAAAATGCATCATATATGCAGGTGCAAGCCACAGATTAATGATTTATCTAGTGAAGTTGATTATAATTTTATAATAATGGCCGGTTTAGTTTGTCTTATTAAATTACTGAAATTATACAACATTTTATGTAGAAAATCAAATCAAGTGAATAAATGAAACTTTCATGTCTTGATTTACAAAAATAATTTATTGCAATAATTCGTTTCAAATCTTCCAGAAAAATTATTCATTTAATAAAATTTATAGAAAATTAAAATTTATTATTCCTTTAGAATAAAAAATATTTATTAATAAAAAATAATTGATCATCATCCGTAATGGGCGCTTCTGTTGCACCCGTCATCCCCAAATATCCTCAGTCGCAGGCCATTTGTTTTCTGGAAAAATAATAATAGATTGAAAAATCAATAATGTAACTGCCTATTAACATTGACACTTTAAAATTTGTAAACATATGTGAATAACAATCATAATAGTGCAGTGTTAACAAAGGTCTGTTTTAATTAATAGAAATCATATACAAATTTGAAAACAATAATATCTACCAAGCCAGTTCCAGAGACATGCGCATGCACAGAACACTGTTGCTAATAAAAGTTATCTAAAAAATCTTCTAAACAAGTTGCTCAGAATCCGGATACTGCAATGAAGCATTGTTGTCATAAATGCTGGCATGTACAAATGCATTTATAAATGCTGCATGATTTACGTTTTGCAGAAATCTCATTACCATCACATTACAAAAAAAAAACGATTATAAAGATTAATAGTTCTGATGTACTATATAATTATATATGAATGAATAATTCATATTGAATTAATGAGTATATATTGTCAGGTCACTATCAAAAATCTTTTAAAAATGCCAATAACAGCTGGTCATTGTTTTTAAGGAATCAAAGATCAACATGAGAAATTTGAGTTTAAAAAATGTTTACTGACAACAGTGTTTTGTGCATGCGCAGTCCTCTGGAACAGGTTTAATAAATATGACTTTATGCTGATATTATCCAGGTCTAATTTGTATTTACACAAACATAACTTTATGCTGATATTATCCAGGTCTAATTGAAAAACATTTAAAAATAATTATTTATGGAAATGAATATTTTTTATATTATATAAATACAATCAAAAAAGCTATTTTATTCAATATAAACAGCTGAGTACCCGGAACCAAACATATGTAAGCACTTGAACAATTCTCCACAAAACTACTTGTGTGCGCAGCTATGACCATGCTGATGTGTAGAAATTCCGTTAAACAACGATCTCCACCACTCAAAAGGCACGCACCACTTTAAAGACAATTGAGCGTCCATGTGGTGTCTGACCCAATGTGCCCTTTTGTTGCAACTTGCGAGGGCGAACCCCATTTTAAATTTAAAAGCCAGAAAACACAATTATTCATCAGCATCATGCAATGAACCAGATAAGTATAGTCTACTGATATAACTTTTAAGCCATATATTTACAGTTACATTTCCCACATTTGAAACTTTTGTCTGTGATGTTTTTCATGACGAAATACTTAATGAACAATCTAATATTAAAACTGACACTGTATTTCACTTTTAAATAATGTTTTACTCACATATATTGGAGATGCTTGAGAAATGCATTTCACTTCTGAAAAGAAGCTTCGTCAGCCTGCCGCCAGGGGTCATGCTTTGTTAAGGTTAGGATGAGCGGCCATTATGTATTTGAAAATTGCGTTTGATTTTAATTGTGTTTGGTCGTTGAGTAAGTTTGTTCTATCTTGTTTATGGTGTTTGAATATTTCATATTGTTCCAGTGTATTTAGTTTGTGGCTTTTTTGGAATGTGTGTAGGATTTATAAGTCAGTTTGGATGTTATTGTGTGAGTGCCCAGTGTTGATTGAGTGATCTGCAAATGTTGAGTCAGAGTTGGAATGTAGTGCTTTGATGTGCTTTTTATATCTTATGTTGAATGATCTGCCTGTTTGTCCTATGTAGTACTTGGGGTGTTGCATTTGAGCTCCAAAACCTGCAAACCAATACAGATTTGTCACACTCACATAGCTCAACAAAACATCACACAAAATAGCTTACATCTTCCAAAAATCCGGATTTAACACAGCATTCAGAACAACAAACAACCTGAAACACCAGATCCAACAAAAACCAGCTCACCTAACAAACAGCACAATTCACAAATTCAACAAACCAGGCATATATAAGCTCAAATGCAACACATGCCCCAAGTACTACATAGGACAAACAGGCAGATCATTCAACACAAGATATAAAGAGCACATCAAAGCACTACATTCCAACTCTGACTCAACATTTGCAGATCACTCAATCAACACTGGGCACTCACACAATAACATCCAAACTGACTTATAAATCCTACACACATTCCAAAAAAGCCACAAACTAAATACACTGGAACAATATGAAATATTCAAACACCATAAACAAGATAGAACAAACTTACTCAACGACCAAACACAATTAAAATCAAACGCAATTTTCAAATACATAATGGCCGCTCATCCTAACCTTAACAAAGCATGACCCCTGGCGGCAGGCTGACGAAGCTTCTTTTCAGAAGTGAAATGCATTCCTCAAGCATCTCCAATATATGTGAGTAAAACATTATTTAAAAGTGAAATACAGTGACAGTTTTAATATTAGTTTGAAACTTTCTTTATTGTTTATGAGATCGAATTAAGTGAATTCAAGAGCAGAGTGAGTTTGCAATTATTGACTTATGAACAGAGTAAAAAAAATTTATCACTCTCCACATGCATTCCAGTAATAATTTCAGTCATTTGAATGACACTAGTAGATACTCAGTGTTGAAAAAATATTTTTCCCTTTAGCGCCAAACCAGCTATTACTGCAAACTTCATTGCTTATTTAGATAAGGCTCAAAATCCAAATTTTTTATTCAGCCATTGAACATATAAATTTAATAGGTCATGTAAAAATCAAGTTACAGGAGCATTTGCAACATTCAAAAATACCACAAGCATATAAAGCATAAAGTCGCAAGCATACAAAGCACAAAATCACACAAGCAATAATACAATCCCAATTTTACAATCATATAAAAGCACAAATCATATCATACAATCCCAATTTTACAATCATATAAAAGCACAAATCATATCATACAAAAGCATAATCATAAGTCATGCCCAATAGTATGCTAGAGGCGAAGTGATTGGCTGGATGTGAAGGGATTGGATATTGAGAGTAATTGGCAGAAGATTGTACAATATTTGTTTCATGTTCATGCCACATAATTTAGTGAACAATTCAATATCAAAACTGACACCGTATTTCAGATATATATTTTTCACTCACCTTTATACTAGAGATACTGGAGGGTTGCATTTCACTTCTAAAGAGAAGCTTTGTCAGCAGCCTGAAGTCATGGAAAACATCACAGATTATTTAGTGAATTCTTTCACCTGCAAATAAATTAAAACTGGAAATTATGAAATTCAAATGTTACTTCATAAAAATGAGATTTTATCGTAAATAGGAGTGTCACATAGGCTAAAGCACCAAACCATATTGTTAATTAATTGAAGTGGTTCTAATCTGTGGAAATTTGATACTGGGGAAGTGATATGGGAGCCGTGTGGCGTGGCTTGTATCTGTTCAGATAAGATAAGCACCTCAAGCCCCCCTCACTCTAAGTGCCTGCATGGAACTTATTATTATATAGGCCACTGCACTGCTAATTATTAATACTGCTATGAGAAGACTTTTATAATAATGACCAGATTTTGGAAACGCTTGAGGTGAATCAACCTAATTGGCAGAATTCAAAAGAGTTAGCCTACGCCAAACCCATGTTAGGTAAGTTACGCTAATTCAATAATAAATTAGAGTAGGAAAATAGTTACTCAGTATTTACCTATAAGCTATCATCATAGAAAGTTTTCGTAGGTTTCAATCAACTTCATAAATCACATAATAGGCTATTAGAAATTCCAACCTTACACATAGCCTAAATTGTATCTAGGCAAGAGATCTACATTGCATTCCATGTCTAGCTAAAATTAAACAAAGTAGAGGACAGTAATGTTTGCACTTACCTAGAAATGTTTCGGTTGTAGTCTCGTTGACGATTGAACAACAAATTAGGCTACAAGTTTTCTTGATAAAAATCTATAATAAATAATAAACAAACCAAAAACAATCAGCAAGCAGCGATTTGACGCCAGAGTCAGAAAACGATTTTTCCACAAAATTAACGAACTCACTCAAGATGACAATATAACAAACGTAATTAATTCATTGCTAACGAATTAATTTGCTTAGGCCTACTGTTACTGCACCTATATTCTCTTAAATAAAATAGTTTTATATTTACTCTGATTCATTTTTCTTCTGTATATTAAATAATATTAACTACATTGTATTTGTGATAATTACAATCACATCTAGCAGGATTATAAAGTTCAAGTTTGGCAATACTGCTGATATGTTAATGGGATATGCTGAGAATATCCCTGGGATATGACCGTTGAAATGATAAATGATACATTATAGATTTCCTACGCATGTCCCTAGGATATGACCGTCACATGACAAATTAATGCAACATTTAATGTTTGAATTCTTATTTGACCAATTTACTTATTAACAAGGTGAAATTGAGATTGTATGGTCATTTTCTACATTACTGTAAACCTTAAACGTTCATGTTGAGATTTTTATTTTTCAATATCCTGAGGATATCCTAAAGATATCCCAAAATGCCATGTCCCTGTGGGATATTTGGGGATCAGTGTGGGATATCCTGAGGATATTCTGTGCTATGTGGGGCTTAACACTATTTAAAAAAGTTTCAACCGTCTAAAACATATTAAATTGATATTTATGATTATTTTTTGACTTAATTAAATTTATTTCTGTGTTTCAGGTAAGATCATCCTTGTTATAGCAAAAGTTGAGTGAGTGGAATACTTAAAAAAAGGTATTGAGAATTAATATTATTGGTGCATGTCAAATAGCCTATAATATCAAAGCTAAAATAATATCTATAAATATAACCTAACCTGACTTATACTTGTAGAGCTATTACACTTATATTACATACGATTCGGTTGATTACGAGGGTTGACAGTTAGTGACCTTCAACAGATATTGTTGTTGTCATTTGTCAAAAGTTTTGTCAGACGAAATGCTACTACTTCAGGTATACGACCCCAAACTACCCGACCCCAAAACTACCTGAAACCTGACCATTGGACGAATTGCTAAATACACTTTGCTCTTTCACGCTTCTAACTTACATCTCAGTCGTTGCTTAAAGGTTGTCATAATACAGTTGTTGCATAAACTACTATTTCAAACTCGAAATGTATTCACATGATAGTTTCGCTGTACTGGTATTCTTTTAACCAAAAATTATGAAGTTATTGTTGAATAACTTACTAGCTAAAAACAAATCTAAAGTTCATAATTTTTTTTTGTAGATTACATCTTGGAGACTCCAGTTAAGGAGTATAAAACAAGTCAGATCAACAATATTATACACTAGATACCATAATTACTATATCAATTAGTTGAGGTGAGGCTTAATTTTGATGTGAAAGGAACTCTTGTACACTATAAAAAGCTTTATCAACTAAATATTTTTTCAATTGTTTTTTAAATATTTCTATATTTTTAAGACTCTTTGAAAACAATTTACATGAATAATAAAGAAATATAATCTAATCTAATCTAAAAACTGCGGTAGCTTGTTGTAGAATTTCCTACCAATATAACTAGGATTTTGTTTGAATAAGCTACTATTGTGACTCACCAAGCGATAATCTAGGTAATCTGATAAATGATAAATAGGGGAATGTGTTCAATAAATACTCGTGAAATAGTTTCCCAAAGATTTTTTTAAAATAAAGTACGGCTTTATCTTTTTGTTGTTACTATTTCTTCTTAAAAAACAATTATAAGTGGAAATGGGCCTACACCCTGTGTACTGTGAGTCGTCTGACGATGCTCTTAACATCAGAGTGAAACGGCCGTCACGCCATAACGTGAGTCATAATTTTCACTTGAAAGTGACTTTCAAAGTTTTTATAATATATTAATGGAAACAAGATGGATCTTCAACATCATCACTATTAATTTCTTCGATAAGAAATCGTTCTCTTCTATTCCAAATCTATTATTGATAAATATTCTAATAATCTACAAATCAGTTTGAATAGAACGTCCAAATCAACTTGAAAAGTGAATAGCAACCAAGAATTTTATCGAGTCTCCAAGAAAATATCTCATTGTGAAGTTTGAAAAGCGCAGCATAGCAAGACGTCCCGTGGAATTTATGACATCTCCAAGTTTCGAGTCTAATGGAATTATAGCACTCGGCCGTTCGAGAAGGCGCCCTTAAAAGGTGATTTATATTCTAAGGGCTCCACATATCCAGTAGGCAAAGTTGGGCACTTGACATTTTATCACTCGTAATTCATACAATTTCAAATTCGATATTGAAGCTCTCTGCTTCTCAAACATTCAAACTAAATTCCATCCCAAGAAGAAAAGTCTTGCAATGTATGCCAATACTCTCTCACTCACTCGCTCATTCTTTCTCTCTCTGTTTTATCTCTTTTCTCTCAGTCTCTCTCTTTTACTCTTTTTCTATCTCTCTCACACACTCTCGCTCCCTCTTTCTCTCACTCTCTCTTACTATTTTTCTCTTTCTCTGTAACACTCGCTATCTCTCCCCCTTCAACCTTGTCTCTCTCACTCACCATCACTCCCCCTCACTCATTCTCATTCTTTCTCTCTCTCAATGAAGTCATCTTTTCCTTTCTTTTTATTGCTCGCTTTTACACCCCCTCCCCATTTTACCTTCTCTTTGTTTTATCTTCCTCGATTTCTAAAATCTTTCCCCACATGGCCATAATATATCCTATATCTATATATAAGGCCGTATGAGTCTGTGCTCCATTTTGATGACTTTCCTTTCTCTTTCTTTACATTTATCTTTTCTTTTCTCTCTGTTATTTCACTACCACACACACATACGCCCACCCCCTTCAATAATTCTGTCCTCGTTTTGAGCACTCTGGATATTTATAGAGCAGGAGTAAAAAAGAAAGAAGTATACTAGGAATAACAAAAATTAAATATGAGACTAAAAATAGGGAAAAATTCCATGAAAAATGATAGATTATAAAAAAGGGAATAAATTAATTAAAAGTGGATGAAGAATATCGAGAGAAAGAGGCAGAAGTAGAGAATATGGAGAGGAAGCGATGAAGAAGTAAAGAATATGATGACGATGATGTTGATGATGATGATGAAGATGATGATCAAAAAAAGAGAAATTAACCAAAAATTAGTAGTGTAATAAAAAAGAAAAAATAGAAATACAAGGCAGAGGAAAGGAAAAATGCAAATATCAATTCATGAATGATAGAGAGAATAGATGAATTATAGATGAAACGAGATAGATAAATATAGATTATAAAGAGGTGGAAAAGGAAAAGGAGGAGACGGATGACGAGAAGGATAGGAGTGAGGAAAATGGGAAATTGGTGGAAAAGGAGGAGGAAAAGAAGTGGGAGAAAGTGACGGATAAGTGGGAGAGGAGAGTGACGAAAAGTAGGTGGAGAAAATCTGGAAAAGTAAATATGAAGAGAGTTGTAGGCAGAAGTCGATGATTGAATGATTATGACAAAATTATTGAAGAAGAAGCAAAGGAAACGGAAAATGACGTGAAATTACGTCATTTTGGGTATATATACACATATTCTCCCATATAAATTGCATATCTATGTATATACTCCCAAATTGTTCAAATCACATATATATATACTTTCGAAGAATATATGGAGTGAATATAAAAATTTTAGTAGGATAGTAGCTTTGGTGCTATCAGGCCGGATGGTATGAATGAGATGAGACCACCTCACACCGACGCACAAGTTTCAAACTCGCGAATAAAACGGAATCCATCCCTGGATTTTCACGCCATTAAATCGGCCATATGCAAATTAGACTGCTACCAAAGAAGTTTTGCTGTTGCAGGTTCAAAGATATGCAGCAAGGTGATGTCATAATTCACCACCATCCTCTTTGAACTTCTATAAAAAGGTTGAACTTTGATATTCGTAACTAGACGTATTTCAAGAGGAATAGAATAATTTAATAATAAAGGTCTATATTTAGAGTTTATGTAATACATAATCATAATTAAGCAAATATGGCAAGCTAGAATTCATGGCAAAGCGCCGTCAAGAGGAATATATTCAAAGGAATACTTCACTTTTTGAAAGAACTTGGTAGGAGCTTTTTGTACAATCTTATATCAAAACTGGCACAGAATTTCTATCTAATATATGATTATCACTCACTTATACTGAAGATATTACAGAGATACAATCGTCGTGTAAACTACTATTACAATAATGTCAGACATTAACTTTTTTGTTGTAAATTTAACGACTTGCAGTCAGTTTTAGATTGTGAATATATAAAAAATGTACTCACACGTGGCCGAACATTTTCGAGTTGTTGAATCCCATCTTCAAGGCATCTTAGATAGCGATATTAGTTTGTTGGTTAGAAGAAAATGTGGTTTTTTATATAATGTGATCAAAAAGTTTGTGTGATTTAAAATGTAACTGTTCATTGAGGATGTTTTGTTCATTGTGTGTGGTGTGTTTGTAAATTTCAAATTGTTCAAAGGCCTTGAGTTCGTGTCTTTTAGATGTTATAAGAATGTGTAGGTTGGTAGTGATGTCAGTAAATGTGTGTCCAGTTTGAATGATAAATGGTCTGCAAAAGTCGATTCTGTTTTTGTGTGTAAGGCTTGTAAATGTTCTTTGTAGCGTTGTTTGAATGCGCGGCCTGTTTGCCCTATGTGAAATTTGTTACAATCAGAGCAGTCCAGTTTTTAAATCCCTGGGAGATCGTATTTGTATGTGTTCAGTGTGGTTTTGGATGCAAGTGCATTTTTTATTTTGTTTTTTGTTCTGAATGCGATGGTGTGGCCGGCTTTTTTGAAGATTTTGGCTAGTCTGTTTGATAATACAATAAACAAAACATCATCAATGAACAGTTCAATTGGAAATCATACAAACTTTTTGATCACATAATATAATAAATCACAATTCTTCTAACCAACAAACAACATCGCTATCTAGGATGCCTTGATGAAGATTGGTTTCAACAACTCGAAAACGTTCGGCCACGTGTGAGTACATTTTTTATACATTCACAATCTAAAACTGACTGCAAGTCGTTAAATTTACAACAAAAAGTTAATATTAACGACGTAGATCGTTATGGAACAAGAAATCCAAGAAATTAATGTTAGACACTTTATAACCGTTACTTCATTTTTTTTTGGAGGATGAAGCCCACATAGGTCTGAGACCTGTGCGTGGGTAATGAGTTGGATGATGGTGAGATTGATGAGTTGGACCTACAGTTTTAGGTGGGTTCCGAACCACCGGGAAGTGATTTTACAGCAGAGAACAGTGTCTTTCTTGCTGGCCAATCTGATCGGTCACCGTTACGAACAGGACCTACGAGAACGCAGCTTATCTCTCTGATTGAACAGATACCTGATACGGCTCGCGGCTATCACTTCCCTAATAATCTTAATCTTACTTAATAATCAAATCTCATTACTATTTCCCATGATACTTTCCAGGCAAGACCCCTTAATTGTTTTTAAAAATTAAATCAGTTCTGTAACAGTGGGGGGCCCCAACCCCTTTTTGACCCATTGCCCCCCCCCCCAAAACAACAGCAGGCCTTTGTAGCTTTAGTTTGGTGAAAGTGCATTGTAAGGTGAATGTGGATGTGGCTTCCAAATGCTTTTAGCAAAATTACACTTCTAGTAAGAGCCCCCTTTGGTGGTTTTAGGGGGGGGGGGGGGGGAGCCAAGAACCACATTAACCGAATCCGGGTAGATATATATAGATATAAATACTTAGTGGATATATAGACACGATTGACAGTCGTAGACAATGTTGCCTGTCTGTAGAGCAGTGGTGCAGCGTATCTATTCAACTTTTATCAATCAATCAATTGATTGCTTTGGCTCTAAGTGCTCTATGAAGAACAGATGTGATTTCTATTGTTACCACTTATTGTTGATATTATTGTTTTGAAAGACGAAGAAATCGTTTAATCAATACGGATTTGTTCGAAAAATACAGTGAATTTGAATAATTTTATGGGCATAATAAATTTAAAAAAAATATTATTGTATTGATTTTTAAGCTATCTTATATCTGCCAACAACTAAAACGAAACTAACTTTCTAGAGGATATTTTCAGCAATTATTTGAATTGAAAATGGTTTCATGATTTCTTAATCAATCATATTAATCCTGCATTTCTTGTTCCATGACGAACTGCTTTGTTGAAATTGAAACCGGTTGACTTCTTTCCAGATGTTTCCATATCATGGTCTTCTAGCTCCCGTTTCAGAACAGCCACTTTTAAATCACACAATGTAATTTTGCCAGCCATTTTGAATTAAACTTGAAAGAAATCCCACTTCTGACACCAATTGTTACGGGTTCTCATGTCTAAAATAAGGCTGGCAACACTAAAGTTCACACTTGCAGTTTATTTACACAAATTAGTCTATTTACACACACTAATTGTAAGTTCAATTGATAAAGAAAAACAGATCAACAAATGACAAGCTAAATACTTATTTTTAGGAAAAATTTACAAGAATTAATGAGTAATTAATTACAGGCTGATCAATAACAAAAGAAACAAGAGTCCAATAAACTGTGTAATAATGTAGAGAGAAATGATAGAAAGAGCAACTAATCACTTACAAAACATAGACCAATTGGTTATTTGACAGTCCTAAATAATATCACTTAACACTACGTCTTTAAACTATTAGTATACTGCACAAACAGTAAACACTTGTCTCTGCACTATACACTGGAATCGAGCATTGTTTACTCCACTGGCACGAGATCTGTAACACAATCTGACACACGGGTTTGTAAACTAACTACCTTGTTCACGTGGACTTCTTTATATTGCTGTTGTAGTTGTATAATTCCAAGAATTGGTGGCTTCTCGAAGCTTCAAGAATGCTTGGAAGGTCACAGAATATAGACCTCGATTGTTCAGGAAGTCTGAAGAAATCTCAAGAAATTCAATTGAGTGGGAGAGTTGCAGACTTGAAGAATAAGAGTGACAAAGACATGTGAAAAGCAAGAGAACGCAGATTGGGTTTCAAGTCACGTCCGACCATGAATGGAACAATCTATGTAGTAAAAGTGTGTAAATAACTGCTTTGCTTGCTTCTGTTACAATATTACTTATTCTTAATTAAAAATTCACCAAAAAGTTAATAAATGGAAAGCATGGGTCAAATAGACCTCTTTTAATGTTCAAAATATATTGACCTAATATCTTTCAATTGAATAGCTGTCGCATCATTTATCCTCATAACCTATGATCAGAATCATTTTTAAGTGTTTTTAAAATAATGCATTAGAATTAATTTGAGACTTTCTTTGTACTGTCGTGGTGTAGTTGATATTGTGGAGGATATTCATAATGAATAATAAGATTGTCACAACTGTATTTATTGAAAACAGTGAGATACTGGTTTCGGTTGTTACATCATTATCAATCTGAAACAAACTAGAACTAAAGTACAGAGTAGCTTAATATATACTAAACAGGGAATGATACTATTGGCTGAGGGTCGAAGTGCCTCTGGTAGGCTGGCCTTCATTGAATATCTGTGATTGGCCAAAACAAGACCTGCCCACTGGTGGGAGGAGCAACAAGCAAAAATAAAAGTCAAAATCAAGAACAAAAAAACTAACAACACATAGAAAGCAACAAACAAGAACAATACACAAGTAGGCTGAAATTAAATAAATTCAGCACCTTTCACAAGCTGCTTGTTGCTCCTCCCACCAGTGGGCATGTCTTGCTTTGGCCTTCGGCCAATCACAGACCTTCAATGAAGTTCAGCCTATGAGAGGCACTTTCTCCCCCAGCAAATAGTATCATTCCGTGTTTAGTATATATTAAGATACTACATATAGGTACTTTAGTTTTAGTTTTATTGAGATTGATAATGGTGTAACAACAAAGTATCTCACTTGTTGTGTATAGTATCTCATTGTATCTCATAGTTTTTAATAAATGCGGGTGTGACAACTTCAAGTCTTATTATTCATTATGGTTATCTTCCACAATATCAGCTTCGCCACTACAAAGAAAATAGCAAATTATATATTCTCATGTATTATTTTAAAACTCCTTAAGAATGATTCTGGTCATAGGTTATGAGGATATATGAAGTGACTGCTATTTAATTGAAAGAAATTAGGTCAATATTTTTTTAACATCAAAAGAGGTTTCCTCACTTTTCCCCTCTCTCTTTATTTTCTGTTCTCGCATTTTTCTATCTCCTTCCCACTTTCTCTGCTCTTTTCCCTTTCTTTTTCCTATTTTCTCTTCCCTCCAAGTCTCTTTCTTTCCACATCATTTTCCTTCTCCTCTGTTAAAAGGAGAAGGAAAAAACAAATAACGATGAGTACGATAGTGAGAAAAGGAGGCCCCAACTGACAAAGCAGTAAAACGGAGTGCTCTGAATATTTTATTGCGTCAGTGGAGTTCATCCTTTGTTTTTGTGTAAGACTCCGCCAGCTTTTCCAGCTATTATTGAATAAGGTGAACGCTATATTAACGCGCTTTCGCATTATCGCGAATCGATTTATCCGTTAAACTGATTACCTTAATTCTCTATATTATCCTGGCCAGTGTCTTCCTATAAGAAGAGTACTATTTCTGTTAGGATAATGGTAGCTTTTTACAAGGGAATTGTTTAGCAAAATACAGGGTTGCGATTGCGTCATACCAACGGAATATTTTGCGATTATTTTCGAATTGGTTCTCGCAAATAATCCGATTATTTTGTAACAGTAGTTATTTTGTCGGTAGGGTAATTTAAAAAGTGTGCTTGCACTGTGGAGCTTTTATAGAATAGTCGAGAGTCATACCAACAAAATATTTTTAGATTATTTTCGAATTGTTTCTCACAAATAATCCAACTATTTTGTAACAGTTGTTATTTTGCCATCGCCTTATTGATAAAAAGGTGCTTGCACTGTGAAGCTGTAATACTACAGTCAAGGGTCAACACGTTTAAATCAATAAAGTCACTCAATTTTTTGTAGATTACGTCTTAGAGCTTCCAGTTAGGGTGTATTACACAAGTCAGATCAACAATTATACAATCTTATACACTAGTTACCATAATTATAATATCAAGTTGAGATGAGACTTAATTTTGATGTGAAACATTCTGGTACTGTACTATATCTATTTTCATTCATACGAATAGCTTTTCACTAGATACTGTTCTAGAAAATTTCCTAGAAGCGAAATGAAGTCAATGATTTTATCTCGTTTAAAAGTTCACTGTGTATATATAAAGATATACTGCAGCAGTTTTAGATAAAATCAAATTTATTATGCATTTTAAAAAATATGCATCAAATACAAAAAATAAATTGAAATTAAAACTACAAAAATTACAAAAAGTAGAAGAAAATAGTATTTTGTTAACAGAAGCTAAAAAGGAACTCTTGTACTCTTATACACTATAAAAAGCTTTATCAACTAAATATTTCTATCACTGCTCCACCACTCTGTCTAAACATATTCCACAGCATGTGCTTCGTTTTCCAGCTTCGCTCTAGAGTCTAAAATTGGAGCTCCACTGTTCAAGCACTCCAAGTTCCAAGTTCACAATAAAATGACATGACTTAGTGAAATTGAAAATTGTGTTTGAAACCTTGGTTCATTACCATTTGTCATGGCATGATTGCGTAATTTATTATAATTATTGTGCAAATAAACCCTACAAATAAATTACAGTGTCAAGGTCAACATCTTTTGAAAGGCTGACATCACATTTATAAGGTTGTTGTTTATAAGCTTGGCTTTGCTGATGGAGATCTTTGAAGTAAATTTATTTTTGTGTTCTTTACAAAAACATAGTTTAATATAGTGTATCTGATTTTGATGTACTATTACATTTGTTTTTTGTTGTTTTTTAAATAAATAAATGAAAATTTAAAAAAGACCTCTTATATGATCTACGCTATTGGTTATTGAAAGGAGAAATGTTGTGATTCCTTGGTCAGTCAGGGAGTCACGTTCCTTTAGTTTCTCTTGACTCGCATGACTCTTGAAAAGTACATTTTTATTATAGGCATTTCAAGAGTCCCTCGAGTCAAGAGACACTGGAGGAATGTTCAAAAATGTTGATTGTTTAGTTTCAATGAATTTTGCTGGAATTCTTTATTAGTTCTGCTAAACCTCTCCAAAATCTATAGCAATTCGATCCAGGCCAACTAGATTCACCGGGGTGCTAATACGCTGGAATTTTGCAGCAATTCTTTAATAACTTCCTTTGTAGTGGTGAAGGTAATAATGTGGAAGATATCCATAATGAATAATAAGACGAAATTGTCAGAATTATTATGAAACCAAGTTAGTTGCATTGAATTGGTTAAAATAAATTTGATAATTTAAACTAATATTGGAATCGCTTTTTACCAATCTGGTTATCTCCAAAGCCTCTAAAATGTTCAATTGTCTGCCTTTGTCAATCAAATGCAGAAATTCAAAACTTTCTCCAACCTTGAACTTGTGTCCATTATTAATGAGATGCTCTGCAAAAGTTGAGTCTTCTTTTTGGGTTTTCCAATCTCTAATGTGTTTGTTTATTCTACATTTGAAACTTCTACCGGTCTGACCCACATAACAGGCATTACAATCACTGCAATTCAATTTATAAACTCCACTTTTATCCCAGATATCATTTTTATTAGTTCTGATAACCTCTCCAAAATCTATAGCGATATCTATAGCGATTTGATCTAGGCCAACTAGATTCACAGGGGTGCTAATACGCTGGAATTTTGTTGGAATTCTTTATTAGTTTTTCTAAACCTCTCCAAAAGAGATAGTGATTCGATCTAAACCAACTAGATTCACCAGGGTGCTAATACGCTGGAGTTTTGCTGGATTTCTTTATTAGTTCTGCTGAACCTCTCTAAAATCTATAGCGATTCGATCCAGGCCAACTAGATTCACTGGGGTGCTAATATGCTGGAATTTTGCTGGAATTCATTATTAGTTTTTCTAAACCTCTCCAAAATCCATAGTGATTCGATCTGGGCCAACTAGATTCACCGGGGCTAATATGCTGGAATTTTGCTGGAATTCTTCATTAGTTCTGCTGAACCTCTCCAAAATCTATAGCGATTCGATCTAGGCCAACTAGATTCACCGGGGTGTTAATACGCTGGAATTTTGCTGGAATTCTTTATTAGTTTTTCTAAACCACTCCGAAATCTATAGTGATTCGATCCAAGCCAACTAGATTTACCACGTGAACATGCTAATATGCTGGAATTTTGCTGGAATTCTTTATTCGTTTTTCTAAACCTCTCCAAAATCTATAGCGATTCGATCTAGGCCAACTAGATTCACCGGGGTGTTAATACGCTGGAATTTTGCTGGAATTCTTTATTAGTTTTTCTAAACCTCTCCAAAATTTGTAGCGAATTGATCTGAACCAACTCTATTCACAAGGGTGCTAATACGCTGGAATTCTTTATTAGTTTTTCTAAACCTCTCCAAAATCTATAGTGATTCGATCCAAGCCAACTAGATTTACCACGTGAACACGCTAATACGCTGTAATTTTGCTGGAATTATTTATTAGTTTTTCTAAACCTCTCCAAAATCTATAGCGATTCGATCCAGGCCAACTAGATTCACCGGGGTGCTAATACGCAGATGTTTATCTAATCAGCCAAAGCCTATCTTTGGGCCCGAACGCCTCCTGGCCAACCATTACGCAGCTGATAACTTTCCAGGTGCCGGCAGCAGAAGTTTGTAGGCCGAAACTATATCGGAGACCTCCCAGCGCATTATACTACGCCTATCGAACACTACTAATCGGTTCCTGACCCTCTAATCTAAGTTACAGTTCGACCCCGTTCTTAAATGGCATTTAGCAAATCCGTGTTTCCTTTGGACTTTGAACTTACTGCTTTGTCTCCTGCAAGCAGGACTTCAAAGACTCCGATAATTGGTTACTAATATCGTATTATAAGTCCTCCGCCATTAATACAATTCGCCGGGGCACAAATAAGCCGGGACTTAGGGAGACAGGACATTGTGATGGCATAATCCAAAGAGGGCTTTGCAAGTCCAATAATTAGTTGGGATTGAGACTGGTGGTATGTGTATTACAATGTCTGGAGCGCATCAAACTTGATAATATTGTTCCCTGCAAACAATTGATGGCTTTCTGTAGCCTATGGAAGCCATTCAAGACAATGGAATCATGGAGTTACTAACTATCATCTCTTAGAAACTAGCGCGCAACTTTGATACAATTTTTTGACAGTTTCCTACGCTTCACGAATGATGGACATAACAAAAAATAGAGTCACAGATATGATTTTAATATGATTCATACTTAATAAGATTTTTTGATAGGTTGTTCCTTCTACAAGTATAAAAATAATGGTAATGAAAGTATACATGAGCATTAGATATAAAAACTGCTGTAGTATACAAGGTTATTAGACTTAACTTGGCAATATTTTTAATAGATAAATTCTCCGAGATGGAATAGCTGGTCGGTCATACTGAGACGGAATTAGCTGACATCAAAAGTAGGGTAGGCGACAATCAAATTCATTGATTTTAAAGAAGAATAAGAAGAAAAGAAGAGGAACGAGCGAGAAGTAGAAGAAAAAGAAGACAAGGCATGACGTCACATCATAATCCCGTTTTGCTGTTGCCACTCTCTAGAACGGTACAGTGTTGGCTGAAGGTCATTGACCTGTTGCACTTGACCTACTGACTGACTCACTGTCTAACAGCTGTTCGTCACCTATTCGGTAATGTCTACAGTTTATATCGAGTGTTCATAAAGGAATATCGGAGTTTTAAAACGCTTAGTAGTTTTAGTATACACAACGTACAATGACAATTTTTTTCGGAGGATGAAGCCTACATAGGTCTGAGACCACTGCGTGCTTAATGAATTGGATGATGGTGATTGAAAGTTGGACCTACAGTTTTAGATGGTTTCCGAACCACCGGGAAGTGAATTTACAGCAGAGAAGAAAGTCTTTTTTTGCTGGCCAATCCAATCGGTCACCCTTACAAAGAACGCCCAGGAGTTTCGTAGCTCTATCAATCTAATTATAACATCAAATAATAATAATAATAATAATAAGCGTATGGCTTTTAATGGTGGGGAGACCCTTACGGGTAGTTCCACCTCGCCGTTTGAGCCATGTTACGGGGAACATGGTGGACCTACAATTTTTTAGGTGGGTTCCGAACCACCTGGTAAGTGATAATAAAGCTTATAAAATCAAGTCATTGAAGCACGGTCACCCATCCAAGCGCAGTCAAATAACATCAAATGAAAGAGCAATTCAAACAATCTTGTTCTTGTTTGATAGCTCCTGTGGGCACGTAATTTTTCCTCCGCTACTAAATTGAATGTTTTTGATGTCATAATTTCTTGGTGATAAGTTTATGGGTCTTTCTTTTTTGAATAAGTGACTGTAACTGGTGCTTCCTATCGTGATGCTCTAGAACTTTGGCTATTCCCTCAATTGGACCACGGAACTTCATTTAGCAGCAAGATGGTGCACTGGCATAACTCAGTAGGAGATTGGTTGAACGTCACTGTACCCGACCGCTGAAATAGCTAATTAACAAAGCTTGTTTCGTATGGCCTCCACGTTGAAAAAATATTCGTAATTTAAAGGAGTCTACCTTTCATACACATACATCTATTTTACTTAGTGATACCTTTCATAAAAACTCAACAGAGAAATTTAAGATTTTTCTTTTCTGCTTTGACATTGACACAATTTTTTAAGGTCTACATAGAAATAAAACATCCTTCAAATAATGTGAAGAGTAGCACAATGAGAGCTCATAATGAATTGTTGCAATGTATGCCTTTGAAACACCGTATTCTGTCTTTTTGAAAAAATAAATATATTTTATAATATAAGAGAATCTCAACAAAAGATGATAATAAACAAAGAACGTCTTTTTTTCAAATGAACATCACAAATTCTCGTTTATCTTTTGAGGAGTACATTGTTTCAGCTATATGCATCACTTGCCAATTTCAACTCCTGGTTGGTATGATTTTCAAAACGTAATGGAAGTAAAATTTTATCATGTGTAACAATGAGAAAGGAATCTCTTTTCAATTATCTTCAACAGTTTTTCACGATTCACTTGTCAAATCGGGAATTCCATTTTGTTCTACCTTGCAGTTTTCCAGAGTAAAAACCTTTTTCAACTAAGTATTTTTTTTCACGATTCACCTGCCTGGGATTCTATTCTATTGTACCTTGTAGTTTCCTCCAATTAAAACCATTTTTAACTAACTTTTTTGTATCTTTTTAGATTTTTTAATCTTCCTGTCAAATCTGGTAGTCCATTCTGTTCAACTCTGTAATAGAATAGATCCAGTAGTCATCCCAATAAATCCAACAATAAATACACTCCGACAAAAACGTTTATAATTGTATAAAAAATAACTCCAAATAATCCAACATCATTCTTCCAGAAACATATTTCTAAGATAATAGAATTTTCTTAGCAATAATTAATATTCCTACACTTTTTATAGAATAAAAGGCCGGAGAGAAAAAAATATCCAACAATCAACCTGGAGTGAACAATTGTGACTGGAAATATAGGATTTTGAAAAACGGCTTTCCACTAAATTCCTTCTCGTCTATTTAATTAAAATTTCACCCTCTGAACGATTTTCCAATCTGCGAAATTAATTTATAGCCTTGACATGTTTGTGAGGCTTCCGATTATATATCTATATATATAATTGTATATCTATGTAGAGCCCATCTATGAGTCCTTGGCAGCTTTTTGTCATGTGATCTGCAAAGTACGAGCAAACTTTATATTGGCGAATAACGGGGTAAACAATCCCGTAGCCATGGCAACCACATGTCTGTCTCTATCGCTGAGCCTTCGATATCTTTCTCATGAGTAGGGAGCCGTTCTCATATTACTATATATATTATATGTTCATGGACGTATATATATGTGATCTCTTGTTTTGCAGTCTGCATCACGGGGAAGATTTATTAGTCGCGAGATTAGGTAAGCGATAAGCTTTTGAAATTGAGAGAGGTAGAGTGTGTGAGAAAAGCTGATCCTCAAAAATATGTTTTTGAAGGGGATTTTGAGAGTCAGCATTACGATAAGCTTTCCATCTAAGGTAAGGGATACGCAAACGTGTTAAAACGTCACGTTTCTCGTGGAGTTTGTTCAGTTTTGCAATGATTTTATAACCAGCATGGAGGGAGATGAGTTTTCTCAATATAAAACACCAAAAATCGAAATTTTGATATTGAGATTAGGAATTGCTTAACTGCTTCCTACTGATCTGTATTGTGATGTTGAAGATCCATCTTGTTTCCACTAATGTGTAATAAAAACTTAAAAAGCACTTTTAAGTGGAAATTAACTCACGTTATGACGTGACGGTCGTTCCACTCTGTTGTCAAGAGCATCGTCAGACGACCCACAGTACACCGATTTAAGGCATGAGTTTGAGGGTTATGGATGTTGGAAGGGTGAAGGGGGGATGAGTAGACGAGAGGTTTGAAATTGGGATATTTTGTCAAAGAGGGTATGTGAGAAGAAGTTAAGTTGATCATTTAAGATGTTGGCAGGTTGCTGCTTTGCGTGTATGTAAATCTCATATTGTTCTAAAACATTGAGTTTCTGGCTTTTGTGAGTGAAGTGTAGTGTGTCTAAATTAGTGTCAATGTTTTTATAACTGTGGCCTGTTGAATTGATGTGTCGCATTCTTTGCATTTCAATTTGTAAATTCCAGATCTGTTGTACTTGTTTTGAGGTGTTGTCTGAGAATGCAGGTGTTTTTTGAGTGAGTTGTTCTGTAAGCTATTTTATATTTGAGTTTCCCGAATGATGCTGCTATTTTGTGAGTTTTGTTGTTGAGGTATGTAAGTGTGATGAAAGTATGGGGGTTGTCATCCAGTTTGCTGCTGGTGTGAGTGATTGGTTTTGTTGTTATTCTGTGCAGTAGTTTGTCTGTTAGTGTGTGATGTTGAACTCTATTGTTTTTGAAAATAAATTGACTGAAACATTATCAAGGCCTGTATTATTTATGAACTGACTTGAGAATTCCTCATCTCAAGGGAGATTTGAAAATATACCCTGAGTTGAGAAATCCTCAAGGAGGGTTATGAATACGTGTCCAAGACTTGATTCTTACAGGTGTTGGCTCATGTCAGGAACAAACATAATTCGAATGAAGATATGGCTATAAGCTTGTTTGTAAACGATAATAATCAACTAGACAAGGAAGAAAGCATTGCATTTCTAGGAGTTTTGTTGGACAGATTATTGACATGGGCTCCATACACTGAATTTTTTTTATTTGTTTCTGGTACATCACATGAGTATACAAATGTATAAAGCATACAAAGAAAAATCATATAACATCAAAATTTTGAAACAACACTCACATGAACATAAGGTTAAAGAAAATATGTTGTAAAATTTCATCTGGGGTATTTGTCCTGCGACAGCTTGCTAGATTAAATGATAAAAAGTTACTTTTTACAGTTTACCATAGGCTCTTACTGTCACATATTAGGTATGCTATTTTAGTATGGCTTAATTCATCAAAACAATACCTTTATCGATCCAAAAGAAAGCCGTTAGGTGTATGGAGTAAATAGATCTGACTTGTCTTATACTCCTTAACTGGAGTCTCCAAGACGTAATCCACAAAAAAAAAAAGATTAGATTCATGTAGGCCGTTGTTCAAGAGACTTGGTCTCTCCCAACTGTACCCTGCTTATTTGTGTATAAAACTACTTTATATGTAAAAAAGAGTGATATCAACCAAAATCTTGACGTACACGATTATAATACAAGAAGCCAAGGAGATTATCACTTGGTGAGTCACAATAGTAGCTTATTCAAACAAAACCCTAGTAAAAAGGTAGGAAACTCTATAAACAACAATCTACCGCAGTTTTTAAAGAGTCTTGAAAATATAGAAATATTTAAAAAACAATTGAAAAGTTATTTAGTTGATAAAGCTTTTTTGTGTACAAGAGTTTCTTTCACATCAAAATTAAGCTTCATCTCAACTAATTTATATAGTAATTATGGTAATTAGTGTATAAGGTAGTATAATTGATTGCTGATCTGACTTGTCTTATACTCCTTAACTTGAGTCTCCAATGCGTAATCTACAAAAAATATAATTTAAACTAAAGAATGAATTTGGATTGAGAGCAAATAGGAAAGAATATGGAATAATTGAGGAAAATATTGTGTGTTTCTCATTCATATTATCGAAATCCATTATTTATTTGCACAAAGATGAGTACTATATCTACATATTTCGTCTTTTGAAAACGGTCACTATCAAAGAAATTAATCTTGATCTGGGCAGACATTTTGTACAAATTGCAGCCATCTACAATAAACTGCGTGTTCACACAACATAAAACATTTTGCTGACCAACTTGTACAATAGAATAGGATTGCGTGATTCTAATGGCCGCTAAACTACGGACGAATTATTATTAGAGCTCTCTTGACGAAAGCACCCCTGAAGCTCTCACTGATAAAGGCTTCCGGTCACGAGATGTATTACTGTGTATATTGTATATATAAGTGGTGATTTGTAATACTGTACGTGTTGTATGTATTGGGGTAGTAGTCTTTCTTGCGAAATGATGCCATTTTGAAAATATAGTTGAGTTATTTTTAGAGTAATTTCCGATTTTAGCAATGGGAAATAGAGGGAAAATACAAGGATTAGAAGAAAAATGGTCCTTTGATAAATGTAAGCGAAATAAGAGAGCAAAAGGAACGCAACCCTGAAGCACATACTGATAAAGGCTTCCGATCACGTGATGTATTGTTTGTTATATATATATATTTTATTTGTATACATGAGTAGTGATTTGTATTACTATATATAAATGGTTATTTGTATTACTATTTTATATAAGTGGTGATTTGTATTACTATATGTGTTGTAGTAGTACGTTGTAGTATATATTGGGGTGGTGAGCTTCATGCGCAATTATATCTTTTTAAAAATATAGGTAAACAGTTGAGTTCTTTTTAGGTTCAGTACTGATTTTGGCAAAAAAAAAAGAAGAAAAGTAATACTTCTAGAAAGTAAGCAATTCTTTTTATAGACCCTCATAACACAAAAGAATTATCCAGTTGAAAATAAAATATAAGAAAATTAAAACTAAACAGATGAAATAGACTAGGACTAGATAGACTACATAGAAGAGTAGGATGAGGAGGAGGAGGAGGAGGAGGAGGAGGAGGAGGAGAAGGAGGAGGAGGAGGAGGAGGAGGAGGAGGAGGACGAGGAGGAGCAACATAGGCGTTGCCAGAAATTTCTCAAGAACTTCAGAAAGGATGTGTCCTATGTAGCAATATATATAACTCTAACGTAAGAAAGGGGGTCCGGGGGTCCTCCCCCAGGAACAAATAAAAAAATAACAAAAATAACTCCTTTAAAATTGCAAATCAAGCTATTGAATTTTGCTGAGGATGAAGCCCCCTTAGATCAGGCACCTGCGGGTGGGTAATAAATTGGAAAATGATGATTCATGAGTTTGACCTACAGTTTTAGGTGGTTTCCGAACCACCGGGAAATGATTTTACAGCAGAAAAATGAGGGTTTTTGCTAGTCAATCCAATTGGTCACCCTTACAAAGAGGTCCCAAGATCTCGCAGCTTATCTCTATTGGATTGAAGAGATACCTGATACGGCTCACAGCTATCACTTCCCTTTAATGCATATTTTAAGTAAAAGTTAATTCTATTTTGTGCTTGAGTCAGCGCCAATTGAGGGGGGGGGGGGTTACCCAGGGATACCCCCCTTGGCTACGCCTTTGGTAAGCAAAATAAGTGAGCAAAGTGAGTTTTCTTTAGGTCATCTCTGTTTAGACAAGGAGTAAAAAGAGAAAGTACTTTGGCATTTGAGTAATACGTTGTCTAGCTCTGATTTTGAGGGATTAGGAAAAAGGAAATAAAATAGATAAAGAGATAGATATTCATTGAACATTGCCTCTAGGCGTTGAGACTACAAACAACATTAGGGAAGTGATAGCCGCGAGCCGTAGCAGGTATCTGTTCAATCAGATAGATAAGCTGCGTTCTCGTAGGTCCCGTTTGTAACGGTGACCGATTAGATTGGCCAGCAAAAAAGACACTGTTCTCTGCTGAAAATCACTTCTCGGTGGTTCGGAACCCACCTAAAACTGTAGGTCCAACTCATAAATCACCATCATCCAACTCATTACCCACGCACAGGTCTAAGACCTATGTGGGCTTCATCCTCAAAAAAAAAAAAAAAAAAAAAACATTGACACGCAGAAATAGAACAAAATAATAACAGTAATATTTAAAGTAAGACATACATAATGTAACATTTACATAACTGATCAATTTTGAAAAAATTATAGAAGAGTAAATTAAATAGAACTTAACTGAATATCCCAAACTAAATAAGCAAAAACAGAATTTATTAATTTCGAATTCCTTTAATTGCTATTACTTTATACTGAAGACTTCCGCAATGGCGGATATTGACAACAGCATTAAAGGAATTCGAAATTAATAAATTCTGTTTATGTATATTTGTCAGTTTATTCAATTGTCAGTCACTTTAAACTAAATAAGCAAATCAATAAAACTTGAGTGAATATCCTAAATTAAACTCAACTGACCAACCTAAACTGAATATAACTTTTAACCTCTTTTAAGTGTAGAAGGGTATGGAAGAATGAATCTGTTATGTCATAGTTTACCACAATAGCAATTCATCATCAAGAACCTATATGAAATGAAGACGATATCTGAACAGTTATAAGCATGCTCTTAAGCTGGGTTTTGGTAGCTCCGCACTTTTTCGGGGCGTACTGCAAACCAGTGTTGCCAGACTAAAGGGGCCCACACACTAGCGAGTATGGCTCGGCGAGTAAGACTCGGAAGAAAATCACCACTAACGTGTTGTGAACTTCCCGAGTCCGGCTCGGCTACTTTTCAAGGTCGGCTGGAGTGCGCCCGTGTTAATTCTGATCCATATAGCTCATCTAATCTCAAAATCTTTAAATTACAATCAATATCTGATTTGGAAGGTCATTTTATGCTCTAGAGAGAGTATTGGTTTTGCTAAAATTTCATAATTCTTGAAATTTGATTATTATTATTATTATTATTATTAAGAAATGTTTTATTTCTTCTAATTTTTTTCTGACATAAGAGACAGAGATGTCAGAGCGTTTATAGGCACGATTTATGTTTTTTATAACAATTATTTTCCCACCTCTAAGTATCTTTCTTATAGATCTATAACATAATTATAGATATAGATATAGATCTATAACATAATTATAGATATAGATATAGATCTATAATTAGGGAAGTGATAGCCGCGAGGCGTAGCAGGTATCTGTTCAATCAGATAGAGATAAGCTAAGCTGCGTTCTCATAGGTCCTGTTTGTAACGGTGACCGATTAGATTCGCCAGCAAAAAAGAGACTGTTCTCTGCTGTAAAATCACTTCCTGGTGGTTCGGAACCCACCTAAAACTTTAGGTCCAACTCATCAATCACCATCATCCAACTCATGACCCACGCACAGGTCTCAGACCAATGTGGGCTTCATCCTCAGAAGAAGAAGAACGTCTACAATAAAATATGCAAAAGTGTAATAGGGGGCCCATAGAATTCAAAAGGTCAGATGAAATATAGGATTAATTTCATCTACTTTTTACTCAATTTTTATTTTTCAATTACTTCCATTTTTTCCTGTTGTATCGAAGTAATATTGTTATATTGCAATTTATTAAATACTGTTATATTTATAATGATAATGTTATATTATAATAATAAATATAAAATAGGCATTGGGCTTACATGCAAAGGGATGTATTATTATTATTATTATTATTATTATCATCATCATCATTATCATTCAATAATTATCTATTTATTTTATACACAATTTATCTGTTAGCAGCTATTATTATTGAAATTATTTTTTAGAATTTTGTTTTTATGTTACTGTAGGTATTTCTTGTTGAAAAAACAACATTCGAATATTTATTTGTATTGTATTAAAAATAAGCTCTGCACTGCAATATTATCATTTTTATTTTCTCTTGAATATTCAAGTTTTAATATACGGTTTCTTTTTTATTTTTCTGTTTATACATTAGTTTAACTTGGTAACTATTTCAGTCATAGTAACAGTAAATATACAAACTTGAATAGATAACTCAATCAACTTATTTTTAAGTCTTGTGAACAGTGCAAATAATAGCTTTCTGACGTTCTGCTATGTTATAATGAGTTGCCGAGCCTGGCTCGGCTCGGAAAACGTCCACTAACTAGCGAGTCCCAGCCGAGCCCAGCCGCGCTTGTAGCCCTGCGCGAGTCTGGCTGGGCTCGGCTCGGCTCGGGAGAAAAGAGCCCACTAACTAGTGATTTTCTCCCGAGTCCGGCTGGCCGAGTCTAACTCGCGAGCCAAACTCGCTAGTGTGTGGGCCCCTTAAGAATTAGAAATGAAATGCATCCTTCTAGTATCTCCAGTATAAGTGAGTGAACATCAGAATACTGTATATTAAATAGAAATACAGAGTCAGTTTTGATATGAGATTGTTCATCAAGTATTTCGTCGTGGAAAACATCACAGAAGAAAAAAATGTATGAAAATTTAAATTAAAAATGAGAAGAGTGAAGAATGAAGTAGCCTTGGTATCTGTATTTCATCAGTTGTCTAGCTCTCGAATTTTCATATCGAATGCAACTCTTGACCTACTCACATAAATAATAACTTTTTCAAAAACATTGGCCTGGAAAACAGTAATTTAAGACTGGGCGACCGCAATCTATTACGCTGAGGTTGAATTTCCCTCCTAAATCATGCAGCAAACGATCGCAGTGGGCCAATAAACATTAGTTGTGGGGCAGCGTACAATTTTTCATTAGAAGAGTTTAATAAGATCACTTTTCTGGCCTTGCAGCCACAATGCACACACAGATCTGCCGGATAAAACTCAGCAATAAACTACGACGAGAGCACCATGCAGATTTGGCCTGTAGCTGGTTGGGTCCCCTCTTTTCATCCTCTTCTTCACCCCCCACCCTACCACCATCAGACATAAACACAATTTATATTTCTAATTACACGATGCAGTGCCCCCCCCCCTTTCAACCAGCCTAATGTCTTTTATTGTTCCCAGCAATTATTTATGTAACTGCGGCGATGCAGCCCCACACATCCACCCCCCCCACACCTTTAAATTGGCTCCCCTAACAAAATCACCCCACCGGAAAATCGAACCCCTTTTTTGTGATATCGATTGGAGGGCTATTACTGTTTGTGGTTACTTGAAAAAAATTATTGTCAGCAATTATAGCTCACATCTAAATTTGCTTTATTATCACTTACCCGGTGGTTCGGAACCCACCTAAAATAGTAGGTCTACCATGTTCCCCGTAACATGGCACAAACGGCGAGGTGGAACTACCCGTAAGGGTCTCCCCACCATTAAAAGCCATACGCTTATTATTATTATTATCTAAATTTGTGAGGATTGTGAAATTTCCATAATGACTCATTCCAACATGAATAATCACTTATCGATTCCTCGAACTATCAATTCTTCGAACTATCGATTCCTCGAACTATCGATTCCTCAAATTATCGATTCCAGTGACTATTTTACTTCGAGGCTACCTTAACTCAAGGTTGACATGGAAAGCCTTTCGTGTGGACGATTACAAGGAAGCCCTAAGGAAGGTTCATAAACTATAATATACCAATAAATAAATAAGTATTTGAATAAATAAATAAATATGTGTGTTGAAGCGTGACAATTAATTATATTAGTTGAAGATTCATCAACTTAGTCATTGGCAAAATATATTGGCCACTTATCACAGTTAGTTGGGGCGTCACAACTTCAGCGGTCGCGGGTTCGAATCCCGCTCCTCCGTCTGGCATCCATATGAGCCATCATCCACCTCATTACCTACGCACAAGTCTTGGACTCATGTGTGCATCATCAGCAATAATGATAAATAAATGAAAATTAATAAAGTAGTTCAATTTGAAACTTTGATTCCATGCTCTTTGTGGAAAAACATCAATTCGGTTTTGGATTTATTCTTTTTTTTTACTTGGACAATAAAGTGATTAAAGGAAGAGATTGAAGGAGAAAATTAATAACTGTATTAAAATTATAAAAATCAAAGTTTCAAATAGAAACATTGAGCTGGGCTCTCGTTTAAACAAAAATTTGTATTCCTGGATTTCTTGTTCCATGACAAATTGCGTTGTTAATATTAACTTGTTTTGTGAATTTAACGACTTACAGTCAAATATTCATTAAGAATAAGTAAATAGGACGATCTAGGAACACGCCTCTGAAAACGGATCTCAAAGATTCGAAAGCGCTCGGCCTACAGAGTAAGTAAATTTCACTTATTCTTAATGAATATTTGACTGCAAGTTGTTGAATTCACAAAACAATTTAATATTAAAAAATTGTAGTAAGTGCTTTCTTGTATAAACAAGCCAGAAAAATTTCAACAAAATCATTTATATTTTCCTTAAAATCTAATTATTCTATAATAATTATTGACAGCTGCATGATCTTCCTTTATTCAAACCCCATTAAAGAAAGGAAGCAAGCGCTTAACCTGTTCGATATATCGATATTTTTGTCTCACATTCGACATTTATGGATAGGAGAAATAGAAATCAATTTCGACTGTGTCCTCGGCAGCCTATGATAGTGGCAGTCGAATAAAAGGCAAGGAAAAATTGCGAATAACAACAGAAAAAGAAGAGACCAATAATTGGCTCGAATGCTCTTTCCGTATCGTCTCAGGGCGGCTGAATTTTTCAATTTCTCCAACAGGGAAAAAAGACGGCCAATTGCTGTTCAATATTTGCCATTTATCCGCCTGGGACGAGAGAGAAAGTAAGTGCGAGAGAGAGTGAGAGAAAAAGCGAGAGAAAGTGAGGAAGAGTGAGAGAGAAGAGAGAAGAAAGAGTGAGAGGGAGTGAGAATGAGAGAGAAAAATAGAGAGATGAATGAGAGAGTGGGAGGGAGAAAGATAGAGTAAGAGTGAGAGAGCGTGGGAGAAAGAAGGAGGAAGAGAAAAAAACAAGTGAGAGAGAGAGTGAGAGAGAACAATAAAATATAGAACGAGAGGGATTAAGTGAGAGAGTGAGTGGGAGGGTGTCAGAAAGATAGTAAAGAGGAAAAAAGAGGGAAAAAGGGAGAAGGTGTGAGTGAGATGGAGTGAGAAAGAGGAAGAGTGAGTGAGAGAAAAGAGAGAGATGAGTGAGTGGAGAGAGGATGAGTGATGAGCAAGAGGCAGGGAATGAGAGGGTGTGAGAAACAATAGAAAAGGAAAAAGATAGAAAGGGTGAGTGTTAAGGAACGAGAAAGAGAGAAATAAGATGAGAAAGTGTGGGGGAGGAAGTGAGAAAGAGAAACAGTTAGTGAGAAAGATAAAAAAGAGAAATAAAGAGAGAGAGTGTGAGTAAGGAAAAGAGAGAGAGTGAGAGAACAAGTGAGTAAAGAAAGAGACGAGTGAGTGAACGAAAGACAGAGTAAACGTGAGAGAAAAAGAGAGCAAAAAGTAGAAGGGAAAAAGAGAAAATGAGTGACTAGAAAGAGAATGTACGAGCGAACAAGAGAGAGAGGGAGCGAGTAAAGAGAGAGGAATGGAGTGCCTCTGAAGGCCTATCATAGTAGAATAAGAAATACTTCATCAAATATGAGTGAGAATGAAAGAAAGAGAAATTGCGAGAAAAAGAAAGAGTGAGAATGAGTGAGGAAGATGGTGTGAAAGAGAAAAAAAAGAAAGACAGTGTAAGAGAGAGGAAGTGAGAGAGAAAGAGTGAGAAAGAGAAAAACAGTAAAAAAGAGAAAAATACTAAGATTAATTGATTGATTGATTAATTGCCTTTTATTAAAGGCGAAGTTAGGACTCCTGGTCCTCTCTTACACTCAACTCTTAAAATTGAAAGAGGAAGAATTAGAATGACAGAGAAAGGAGAAAGAGAAAGAGGATAATGAAAGAGAATGAGTGAGTAGTGAGGAAGAAACAGAGTGCTATTGAAGGCCGATTATAGTAGAATAGGAAATAAGATTCGCAATGTCTTCTGGGAAATTGTAAGTGGGCACTGGGCTCTCTTTATATATTTTTGAAACGATATTTCTTCGTCTCCTATACGTTTTCTATTGATTTGAGAAAGGCAGGGTCCACACGGTGCAACACACCAATCGCCGTATCCATCTACGACGTATCGCAATTCAATTCCGCAGCTTTTATCTCCGGATCCTCGCTGATTCCCCTCATTTTTCCGCCGACTGAATTCGGAAATGGCGCAGCTTTGACAGTCTTCCACTGTGTATTGAATGAAAACAACCCTTCGCATACAACGCAAATTTATTCTGCGAATATTTCTGCGAAAAATTCGGTTTGTGTGCGACGGCCGACGTATTTCTGTTGTTACACGGTCACAAAATAAAAAATATCGGAGAAGCACAAAGAGCGAAAAAGCACAAAATTTCAGTTACGAGTAATCAAGGATTCTTTGTTACAACCATACAAATTTGATATCAGTTGATATTTTTTATTTAGAGCTAAATTCATTGTTGTATAGCTAGAAGCTATTATATTTCATGGAAAATTTACTCAAGCTGAAAATCTCTGTGTTATAAATAACACAATTTTAGATCTGGATCCAAATACAGACTGTATTTGAACCCAAAATTCACAAATCCATCATTTTTAACTACTTACATACTATGTCAATCATGTTTACATCCATCATTTTTAACTATTTACATACTGTGTCAATGCACATACCATGATTTTATTATAATCTACATGTTGTGTTTTAGATGGTTCCGTATTTATGAACGTTTCTTATCAAAGAAAGACTTGGATAAGTCATACTTAGCGGCAATAAGGCTTACTTATAACTCTCACTATCTCAGTTATGTGAGTTAGACCGGTAGAAGTTTCAAATGTAGAATAAATGAACATATTAGAGATTTGAAAACCCAAAAAGAAGACTCAATTTTGCAGATTATCGCATTACTAATGGACACAAGTTCAAGGCGAAGAAAATGTTAAATTTCTGCATTTGATTGGCAAAGGCAGACAATTGAACATTTTAGAAGCTTTGGAGATAACTGGGTTGGTAAAAAACGATTCCAATACTAGTTTAAATTATCAAATTTATTTCAACCAATTCAATGTAACTAACTTAGTTTCACTGTTTCAGTATAATTCTGGCCAACATTTTAGTAACGGTACTTTTGTGATTTTCTCGGTTGACCTTGACTGCAATTCAGTGAGCTTCAATTTTTCAATTTTAGCCCAATTGTGTTTTGTTCTGGTTTGTTGCTTTCTATGTGTTCCCGGTTTTTGATTCTTGATTTTTACACTTATTTTTTGCTTGTTGCTCCTCCCATCATGACTTGTTTTGGCCTTCAGCCAATCACAGACCTCCAATGAAGGTCAGCCTATTAGAGGCGTTTCTTCCTTGGCCAATCGTATCATTCCTGTTTAGTATACAGTATATTAAGCTCTGTGCTTTAGTTTTAGTTTGATTGAGATTTATAATGGTGAAACAATCCAAACCAGTATCTCACGGTTTTCAATAAATTTGGTTGTGACAACTTCAAGTCTTATTATTCATAGAACAGCTGTTTACTGAGGAGCGAGCAGTAAAGTACTTTGGTCTTTTGCACTATATAACCCCGCTTTTCTTAAAAATTGTCAGGTTAGGTTAGGTTAGGTTATGATCTCTTAAATGTGATCTCTAAATATCATAATCTTGAGTTCTTGAAGAGATCATTAAGAATTAATCTCATGTTGATAAGAATATCATAATAGATTAAACCTAACCTCAAGGTTAATAGATAAAAGGTTGAACGGTCGATAGTTGTTTTTAAATCCGACAGGGGATTCCTTCATGGATGACGTCACTTGAATCAGTTCTCCAGAATCAATTTCCCAGCTGGGAGAGATGCTTTGTAAATGGGCCTCTCCCAGCTGGTAAAATCAAGAGGTCTTGTCTACCTCTGCCAATTTAGTGCATGAATTGGATTTATAATAAAAACTAGTGTATTATTCATATCCTTTCGAAAGAGAATTGCAATTTCTAGCTTCTTTCCAGAGGAAAAGTATTTTCAGTGTTTTTTTCATTAGTTATAAGAAATTGAATACATATCTCCCATAACAGAGCACGTTAAAAATCTGAAAAACTGATTCACGTGACGTCATCCATGAAGCAATCCCCTGTCGGATTTAGAAAGAACTAACGACCGTTCAACCTATTATCTATTAACCTTGACCTAACCTAACCTGACAATTTTTAAGAAATGCAGAGTGTTAGTGCAACAGACCCAAGTACTTCACGCTTGCATACTTCATAGCTGACGTCATAGCATTACTATGATTCTATGATTATCGTACCTGACGTTCAAAAGTATAACATTTTTATCAAATATTTTACAATATTTATGTTTTATTAGAAAATTTTAAAAAATTATTGCTTAAAAATATTTTTGGTATGAGATTTTTCTAAAACTATTGTACAGAAGCACTTGGACAGATCCAGCATAATACAAGACACCAAAATTATCGTACGGCTGGTAACACTGAAGCTTGCCAGCTGATTACTGCCAGATAAATTTTACATAACCTCAATGATGGCGCATTGTACAGAAATGATAATTTCATACAATCATTGAATGGAAATCCAAAACTGTAGTTTTAGGAAAAATGTATGGATTTAGAGTGTCAAGCTTCTTTTTTATCTCTCGCGCAAAGAGAGAGAAGAGAGATACGCGTCGTGCGGAAACTGTTTAGCTCGAGTGATAAAGTTGCTCCTTAAGCTCTCAGAACATAAATAACAATTCTCTTGAGTTAAGTTTGCTCTAGGAGAGCTCACTATTGCAATAAGTATCTGTTTAGATGGCCCTTTACTTGTGTGAGTCTAGTCATATTTGACGAAATACTCGTCATTTTATATGAATAAAATTCAATTGAATCGTTAAGAAATTGATATATCCGGAAATTAATGTTGATGATTCGAGGTGGATTTAAGGCAAGCACACTCAACGGAGAAATTCAACTCTGAAATATTTTCCAGAGTAAACTTTTCCGCCACGCCACGTAAGAAAGAAAACTATCAGAAAACAAAGTAAAGCAGTTGGAGAGAAAAGGAAGTTCACTTCCATTTTTCATACAGGGAAGTGACATGAAGAAAAAAATAAGAAGGAGAAACAGTGAAAGAAAAATAAAAATGAAAAAGAGGTTCAAAAGAAAACCATGAAGAAGAAGGAGAGGCGTAAAAAGTGAAACGAAGAAGAAGAAGAAGAAGAAGAACAAAAAGAGGAAGAAGAAAACGGAAGATAAAAAAGAAGAGGTAGAAGAAGAAGAAAAAGAAGAAGTGGAAGAAAAAGAAGAGGAAGAAAAAGAAGTAAGATGAATAAGAAGAGGAACAAGGAGAAGAGATAGAAGAAGAAAAAGATAAAAAAAGAAAATAAAAGAAAAGGAAGAAGGTGGAAGAATAAGGAGGAGAAGAATAACAAGAAGAAGAAGATGAAGAGAACAGAAGATGATGAAGAAGAGGAAGAAGAACAAGAAGAAGAAGAACAAGAAGATAAAAATGAAAAGGAGGTTGAAGAAGAAGCAGAGAAAGAAGAAAAATAATAGGAAGAAGAAGATGAAGAATTAGAAGAGGAAGAAAAGAAGAAGAAGGAGGTGGAGGAGAAGGAGAAGAAGTAGAAAAATAAGAGAAAGAAGAAGAAGAAGAAGGAGGAGGAGAAGAAGAAGAAGGAGAAGAAGAAGAAGAACAAAAACAAGAACAAAAGGATATTGATTAAGAAGAATAGAAAGAAAACGAGAAAGAAGAAGAAAAAAGAAAGAAGATGAAGAATAAGAAGGAGAAGAATTAGAAGAGGAAGAAAAGAAGAAGAAGGAGGTGGAGGAGAAGGAGAAGAAGAAGTAGAAAAATAAGAGAAAGAAGAAGGAGAAGGAGGAGGAGGAGAAGAAGAAGAAGAAGAAGAACAAAAGGATATTGATTAAGAAGAATAGAAAGAAAACGAGAAAGAAGAAGAAAAAAGAAAAAAGATGGAGGAATAAGAAGAAAATAAAAGGAAGAAGAGGAACAACAAGAGGAGATTGAAGGAGAAGAAGAGAAAGAAAAAGAAGAAGATGGAAGAATATGAAGAAGAAGGAGGAGGTGGAGGAGAAGAAAAAGAAGATGAAGAAGAAGAAGAAGAAGAAGATAAAGATGAAGAAAAGGAAGAAGACAGAAAATGAAGAAGAACAGGAAGAAAAAGACGGTAGATGAAGAAGAGGAAGATGATGAAAAAGATGATTAAAGAATAAGAGGAAAAGGGAGATGTAAGAAGAAGAAGAAGAAGGAATCAAGAAGAAGAAGAAGAATGAATCAAGAAGAAGAAGAAGAAGAATGAATCAAGAAGAAGAAGGAAAAAAGAAGAAATGTGCAAGAAGAAGAAGAAATGGTCAGACAAGCCGATTGAGACAGGGGATTTCTATAAAATAAAAGAGCAGATCCAGAATGTTCCGCAGAATAAGCCGAAAGTATCTTTCTTTTCGTCTTGTGATAGGGATAAAGAAAGTTTCCACTTGTGAAAGTTATAGCACCGAAAGAGCCACTGTTCTTTTTCTTTTTCCTGTGTTCGAAAAGGCCACTGCTACGACTCGTAATAGCTGAATAAAATATCAGGTATGACGCGTTTGAAATACACCGACCTGCAATTAGATTAAAATCTGCAAGCCTACACTCGATCGCGAAAATTGATTATGTCTTGATGCCTTAATGGAGTGCACGTGTAATCCATTGTTGTTTGTGTAATATAGTATTGTTTACAAATAGGCTCTTCGTCGCCCCTTCAAATTTTTCTGTTAACCCTCAACTGGTGATGTGCCTGGCTTGCAACATATCTGGTGACGTTGGATCTAGTGGCCCATTCTGATTATCTTCATAAAACGTCCAAATATCAATTAAGAGGATTTTTTTAAAGAGGATTTTTTTAAAGAGGATTTTTTTAAAGTGTATCTAATACACATGATTGAGTGATACAATGAATGATACAATTGATTTTTTTACAAACGCCCAGTTTTTTCATAGTAAATTAGTAAATTCGTATGGCTTTTCGTGGTGGGGAGACCCTTACGGGGTTTTTTCATTATAAATTTGTACACATACTTTTCAAAACTACTTATTAAGATTTTATAATGGGTATAGCAGCATAACAAATATTGTGAGTCTATGACAAGTATGGAGAGCAGCATAACAAATATTGTGAATCTATACCCATTATAAAATCTTAATAAGTAGTTTTGAAAAGTATGTGTACAAATCTTTAATGAAAAAACTGGGCGTTTGTAAAAAATCAATATGGTTGGAAATAGCTATTTGTGTAACTAGAGTGCAAAATAGCGTTTTTCTGCATCGAGAGAAACAGTTTTTTTCACGAGCCGGAGGCGAGTGAAAAAAGTTTCTCGAGTGCAGAAACAATACTTTGCACTCGTATTACACATTAAATTTTTCCTACAGTAATGTATAAAGTAATTTAAACAGAACAAAACAGGACATACATAACCTGACAATTCCTCACAAAACCTATCTTCGAATCAAATCGATTTCAACAACAACAGCTACAACAACTATTTCACAGCTGAAGCAGAGTAGCCAACCTATTTTCGAATGCAGAATAGGGAGCCTGCGTATTACATGCTCACTATTTTGTGTTGTTAGGTTGCAAGTCTGGAGTCCGGAAAAGTACTTTCCCGCACTGGTGCAGGAATAGACTATTTTGCATGCTATAGTTGGTGCAAAAATAGGCACTTTTTCGGGTCACTGTAGGAAAAAGTTTTTTTTAGGTTCAAATGAATGATCATTAAGATCACATGTATGAAGATTGTAAAAAAGATACAAAGAAAATATAAGTTCATAAAGAAATGTTGTGCATGTTTGAACTTTTCTGTTTTTATACATGGTTTCAAGTGCTTATTTTTTTTATTATTTTTTTTTTTATCAATAGTTGCATTTACATCTTTTGGAATGTTTGGCACACGTCAATGACACAATAATAACATTAATAAAAAATTACAGTCATATATATCATTATTATAAACAGTCAATCCATAAGATATCACATCACTTATAACTACATATCTCAATTGTTTAATATGTCTATCATTATCATGAATAATGAGACGAAATTGTCTATCTATTCCGCATTCAGCACACAAACAACCAGTTTGAAATTACTACCATCCAAACAATATGATTTCTCACATGCTCTGTGATGTCACTTTCCTCTAGTATGTCTCTAATAGTATCACGAAATTTTGGATTATTTGTTTATATTCCTCTGGAATAAAATTCAATTTTGTTAAATTCAACTTGGAAAAAAAATAACGTAATTTGTGACGTTGGGTCTGTGAGACCCAAACAAAACTTTGTGTGTCAATAAACAGAAAATGTGGAGTGGAAACGCATAAACAATATGGCATGGCTTCTCAGGATGCACTAACTTGAAGGTATTCTGGAGTGGAGTGAAGTGGGAGAAAGCATATTGCCCCTACAAGAAAACAAAAAATTTCCTGGGTCTCACTGTCTCCAGTTTTAGGGTTGAGTGAAAGAGAGGACCAGGAGTCCTAACTCCGCCCTAATAAAGGCATTCAATCAATCAATCAATCAATCAGTTGAGGGTATTACTTTAATATTAATATTCTCAATTGAGGCGATATACATTCTCTTGAAGTTGAGGCGAGTAATTTAGCTCAATTTTAATATGTAAAAAGAATGAGAATAACTTGTACCCCGGAACTGCAGTAGGGTATCTCGTTTATTCATAGAAAAAATAATTATAACAAGCGTGTATTTATCAATATCAACGTATCCAACTCCAGGAGCTAATTTTTAGCAAGCTCCAAACTACAATTCTTGCATTCTTGCAATTTCTTGCACAAATTTCTTCTTACCCCTTCCACCTTACAACATAAAATTTCATAATTATAAAGTAGGCCTAAACCATAATTTTTAAAGCAGTATGAGTCTGGAAACACTTCGTTAGAGATACTTGTTTAGCCTACAGTAATTTCGTCATTATCACAAATTTTTCATAATATCAATTTTCATATAATATTTATCATAATTTACACGAGTTATCAGCTCTATCCATCAGATTTCATGTATTTCATGTAGACATAACATTTACATGAATAGAACATTGTAGACCTATCGAGACCGAAGTAAAGCATTAAGGGGTGGGTCGTTAGGACAAGTAGTGTCGTCGTCGTGACTGTTAGGACAGTTGTAATGGAGCCAGTAATAGGCCTATTTCGGTCGCTATAATCACACTTGATGGCATTACAGAGGCTGCAATGTGGCAACACTGCCCCAATATTCCCATCGAAGAAATGAAGCTCAATGGACGGACTTTCGACAACTGTCATTTGCATTAAATGCGACGTTGCCATTGTCAAATTTCAATTAGCGTTTGATTTGCAAAGTTTTAAGTTTGGAAGTTTTAATGTCTGGCGATGATTGGTAACGATAATGAATGCCTCTACATTGAGGACTGAGTTTGGGATGAATATGTTTTTGGGAGAAGTATCACGTATTCTAAATTTTTGAATGGTAAATGTTTTTGTAATTAATCTTTAAAACAAAGCAGATTATTTTGTAATAGCATCACACATTTCTAATTTCCAGGTCGTCAACACACTTTTTTTTAACTTTTCATGTGAAATTTAACGACTTTTAACACTTTTTTTTTTAATTTAACACTTTTTTCACCATCTCAGATTTTGATGAAATCTGGTAAACTCATAATGAGTGATCTGTAGTTCTTATGGCTTTAAAATATAAAAAACTGTTATTCTCAATGCAAGTTGGCTCGCTTTATTTTCTTATTTAGGCTTTACTCCTATCTTCTAAGAATAATGAAACAAATTTCCTCATATCAAAATACTTCTCTATAACATTTCTATAAATGGTATCAGAGTCATTTTCTGTTCTGTGCACCACAGAACAATTTTTTTTTTTTTGTTTTACCCTTTTTGGGGTACGTTGAATTAACTATAATCTTAAATGAATTTAGAATTAATCTATCCTTCATTTTTTTTTGTTCACCTGTACCCCGCCATTTTTTATTTCTGCTCCGTCCACCATTTCATAATTCATTTATTCGATAATTTGTTTTTTCTCTTGTACACAATTTCTTATTCTCTGTCTCATGCTCTCATATTATCATGTTTTCTCGTTTTAATTTCATCGTAATATTTTTAAGGAGAAAATACATAAAATTGATGGGTTGAAAGTTTCGATTGTAATTAAAAAAATTGAAATTGTAATTTATAGAAAATGACATTTAGTTAACGGTTTGAAAGTTTTGATTTTGATTGAAAACTAGCGGACGTAAGTAAGGTTGGTCTCTATCTATTTAAATTTTATTTAATTAGTACGAAAGGACTTTTAAATTGGGAAGAACTTGAATATACCCTAGAACTTTACGCTCTAACAAAACATAATAGGCAACAGAAATTAAAATTGAAAGAATTAAAATTAAAAAAATTTACCTTTCTAGTTTAATTAATTTGATTTTTTTTTTAATTTGAACCAAAATTCGTATTTAATGAAACTTCTATACAATAGCAATACCCTTTATCTTTACTTAAATATGCACTCCAAAAAGTTTATATTGGTTATATTAAAAGTTATGAAAAATCAATTTTTATCGAGTTTTGCCAAATATCACGTCACGTTTACTAAAAATTTTCTTTGTCAAATCTGTTCCACTAATGTTCCAAAGAAATGAGGAATTTTTAGACATTTTTAAAGAAATTTAGGAAACATTGTTTTTATTTGAACAAAATAAGATATTATTTTTATATCATGTTCCACCTCAAAATGAATAACTCACAAAAATTATTTATTTTATTATAAAATAACTGTTGTAAATAAGAAGATATTTTGATATTTTTGATAACTTGAAATTCATTTTTGAATTACTTTAATCATTTTTCAATCAGGATTTTAATTTATATACTATTTTTCATCCCACTCTAAAACCGAAAGAAGGATCACAAATATGAAATATTACACAATACACATAGAATAACACAACGCTACTTTATTAAAACTTACCTGGTGGTTCGGAACCCACCTAAAACTTTAGGTCCACCAATCATTATGACATTATATCTTCATTGACCTTGTTGTTATAACCGTACACAAGTTTCAAACTCATATGTGAACTTCATAAGCAAGAAAAACAGATTAAATATGAAATATAGTGAACTATACTAGAACGTTCTATAAAATGTTGTACAATAAATAAATAACTTATTCTTTTCGATTATTCATGGTAAACTTTGTTCTAGTATTGTACTTGATAACGCTTTTCACGCACAATATCTTTATTCATAGGTACATCTGAAGATGATGAAGACATTGTTGATTGTGGGTGCGTATACAGAGTGTGACGAGGTGCAGGGGGTTGAACCGGTCATGAATTATGACGCAGGTCTGTTATGACAGGCACCTCTAATGCACAACATTGAAGTACTCCGCCCAGCTTCTATATAGGAATAGGCCTGGTACACACACAGTGTGCAACCGACGCGGCAGAAAGGGCTGCTGTCATGAGTGGGCCTCTGCACACAGATTAGCCCAC
Organism: Conomelus anceps; assembly: GCA_948455865.1. Taxonomy (NCBI): domain Eukaryota; kingdom Metazoa; phylum Arthropoda; class Insecta; order Hemiptera; family Delphacidae; genus Conomelus; species Conomelus anceps. The sequence continues at coordinate 7,053,361 of OX418219.1, forward strand.
CAAGGGCCCACCATAGTGAGCCTAGAGCCCACCCGCTTGAGAGCTCAGAGCTCACCGCTGTTCCCTGCAAATAACCTCATAGCCCCAGAACACAAACTCAAAACACAGCTATCACTCATACTTCTCCAACATAGGTAATCTATAGTCTACAGGTGGGGTTGAATCTTTAACTAATATTAAATCCTTTTGTGCTAATTTACTTCAATTTACAGTATTTGCAGAAGTAATTTATAGTAGAGACGCTGTTATCTGCTGTAAAATGACTTCCCGGTGGTTCGGAGCTCACCGCTGTTCCCTGCAAATAACCTCATAGCCCCAGAACACAAACTCTAAACACAGCTATCACTCATACTTCTCCAACATAGGTAATCTATAGTGTACAGGTGGGGTTGAATCTTTAACTAATATTAAATCCTTTTGTGCTAATTTACTTCAATTTACAGTATTTGCAGAAGTAATTTATAGTAGAGACGCTGTTATCTGCTGTAAAATGACTTCCCGGTGGTTCGGAACTCACCTGAAACTGTTGATCCAACTCATCTATCACCATCATCCAACTCATTACCCACGCACAGGTCTCAGACTTTTGTTCTCCGAAAAAAGTAGTATTTAAATTACGGATTGATGGACGTCCAATATTTTCAATGGATGAAGCTATCATATAACTGCAGCCTCTTCAACCGTAGTATCAATTTAATTCAAATCAGTTTATTTCAAACAGAAGTGCCATTTTGGGAAGGCAGGAGGCACCTGTTATGAAAAAAATGCGTGTATTGATATTAATATTGAACAAAATAATATCTCCATTGAAATAACATAATAATTTAGGATAAATTGAACACCAAAAATTCAATCAATTTGGATAGATTTTTTCAAAAAATCTGACAGATTTTGTCACTTGCAATTGGTTGGACTGAAATGGTGCTCCTGGTTTCAAATTAAGATATACAATACAGTTTAAAATAGTGGTAGATCACTATGAACAACGTTTAATTTGACGCCTTTAATAAATATAAATTTCTATGAAAATATATATTGAATCCTTTCCACTGAATCATACATTTTGCTTCCCCATATTTTGTGCTTCATAGCAGACTATAGACCTCACAACAGCTTTAATTATATGCATTTTGGTGCTGAATAGAATTTTTATTGATTTTTTGTACATGTTTATGTATTGCTATTGGTTTTAAACATATTTAATAATAGGACTAAAGCACGGTAATGTAAATCGATAAGAAAAGCGAAACAAAATAAATAAATAATAATATTATTTCCTTTTTCAATACAAAGGATCATAACCAAGCGGTTCAATAATTATATTCAGGTAATAATAAGATATTTATAATAAATGAAACATATATTTGGGTAATCATCCTACCCCACTATGGCATGCCATGTTCTAGAGTAGGTATTAGTAGAGAAAAAAAGAGGTTTAGTTAAACATAGGATATAGGATTAAGGATTGGTCAGTAGTTTTCAAAATTACAAGTTTCCATCATAATCATTGTTTGAAAAAATCCTCTCTGAATACTTACGATTAATGCAAAAATTAATATTTTGTACGCCCAGATATTGGAAGTCAAGGTATAACAGATTCGGATGTGGTAGGTTTTACTAAGAATATACTACATAGGAATACAATATACGGTATGGGAATTAGATTAAAATGTTTCTAAATGATAGAAAAAAAGTAACGAACTCCCTTCAAAATCTCAAGCTTTGCTTTTCTAGTAGGGCCCAAGTAAAAATAGTGAAAGAATTGAATAGGGATTCATTATTTTTCAAGATATAATTCTAAACCAGAATTTATTAACTTCGAATTCCTCAATAAATGGAATGGAATTGAAGCACTTTCAGCAGTTCGAAATTAATAAATTCTGTTTCTGTATATTTTTTGTCAGTTTGTTAAATTGTCAGTTACTTCAAACTAACTTGTGATATAGTTCTACTATTATTAATTTTGAACTGTTGAAAATATAATGTTTAATTCTGTTTACTTTGTGTTAAAATAGCAATAAATTCTATTCTATGACAGTAGTTGGGAACCCTGATAAAATATTACTTCCAATACAGATTAAATCAGCTGTTTACAGAAATATTGATTAAGGCTGTGCACAGGGTTTTTTGGTCATAATTTCTTATCAAAGTTTTTTGTATTGGATGTTATTAGGGCTTTGAAATGTTATCTATTGCTGCGAGTAAAAGTTTTTTCTCATTAATTATTTTGTGAAATATATAGGGATCCAAATTGGAATTTTTTCTGTTTTTAGGAGCAATTGATCTTACCCACTTCTGATAAACTCTGTGTAATTGAAAGGCACCTTGAGGAATAAAATGACGTATTTTATACCCCGATCAAGCAATCAGAAAAAAAAATTAAATTTAAAAAGTGCCAATTTTTCAAGACATTATTTTTAAAAACTAAGCTATTTGTTAGATTGAAATGAAAAATATGTCATTTTATTTCTCAAGGTGTCTTTTAGTTCTGGAAAATTTATCAAAAATTTAAAATCTCATAAGTTAGTGAGATCAATTGCCACCAAAAATAAAAAAAATCCAACTTTTAACCTCCATATTTCACAAAATTGAAAAAAAAACAGTCTTTCCACACAGAAATGGATAACATTTCAAAGCCTTGATAATTCCTGGATTTCTTGTTTCATGACGAACTGCGTTGTTAATATTAACTTTTCAAGTGAATTCAACGACTTCCAGTCAAATTTTTATTAAAATAAGTAGTATTTTACTTACTCTGTAGGCCGAACGTTTTCGAGTTGTTGAAACTCCTTGAAGATGAGTTTTAACAACTCGAAAACGTTCGGCCTACAGGGTAAGTAAAATACTACTTATTTTTAATAAAAATTTGACTGCAAGTCGTTGAATTCACTTGAAAAGTTAGCCTTGATAATATTCAAAACAAGAAACTTCGAAAAAAAATTATGACCAAATATCCTACCCACAGCCTCAACAGCTTTGTGTGGAAATGAATTAGAAGGAAAATTGACAGTGAGATTGATTGATTGATTATTTTATTCATACAGATAATAACAGTTACAAGTATAAAATACAATATATAGGCATCGCCAAGTATTATTACATAGAATATCATTAGTCACTTATTATAAAAACATGAAATTATGACTGAAAATCAGATTATAAAAACTTGGTGATGCATTTGCATGAAAAGGCGAAGTTAGGGAAGATGTCCCTCTCTTACACTTAACCTATTCACGATAAGAGAGAGAGTTAGAGAGAGAGAGAGAAGAGAGAAAGAAGGAGGGAGTGCGATGGAGTAGAGAAAATTGAGAGATGTGATTGCATGGTATTTGCGGAAGGGTTATAGGCCAGAACGAAACAGACATGTCAAAAGCAGATGGGATAATTAATCAGGGGAAGATCCATGGCCTTGGCCATTTAGTTAGCGCTGGTCATTAATCACCCCCAAAACATTGAAGGGCCAACTTACTAAACATACACTTGCGCATGCGCACTCACACACAACATGGACAAACTTGTGAACGAGTTTCATGGACATGAAACCCATATGCTGTCTGAACCAGGGTTATTAGTTGGCCACTTCATTAGCCTTCAATTGATTGATGTCATCAATCCCTAACACTGACTAACAACGCGAATCTGATGCAGATTGAGGGATTGTATTGCATTATTTCATTCTGTGGCGCCATCTTTGTTCAAATCAATCAATTTTATTGGCAAAGTAGCCTAATAATATATTTAGAGTTGTTGGTTTTCTTGTTCCATAACGATCTGCATTGTTGAGATTAACTTTTTATTGTAAATTTAACGACTTGCAGTCAATTTTAATTGTGAATAAATAATATTTCTACTCGCTTTTGTCCAAACGTTTTCGAGTCATGGAGATTCATCTTCAAGGCCATCTTCGATAATAAAAAGTTGATATTGAGAGTCCTACTGAACTCGTGATTTTCTATCACAAAGAACCATAAAAAATTATCTTAGAAATTGATAATTTTTTTATAAATCGTTATTATTTGCACTGAAGTATGTTTATGGTATGCAATCAAATTCTATTTTATTTGATTTGATTGATATACGACATCACTGACACACAGATATCAAAATTCAGATACATTGGAAATCCAACTCATTACCCACGCAAAGGTCTCAGACCTATGTGGGCTTCATCTTAAAAAAAAAGTTCTGAGTAATCTTAGTCAAGGAGTTAAATATACTGTGCACTTAATTTTCTTTATTACATAAAATTTTCAATGTCAGACCTAAACGGTCATCAAACTGGTAGAATTCGCAATCATACCATACCATATAATCATAACAATACTATACATACCATACCATACTTTTACTCTACCATTATAACCTGCCATATTATAATATAATAGCATACATACTACAATCAACATGTGATTGAATTGTATTTACTTCAACATTCGAAAATCTCGAACCAAGTTCAAAATTATATTCACTTTCTTTGGACTATTGGACAGTTTTTTGCTTCGTTGTTAAAGTGTCTATTCAACTTAATATTCATGTTTTGGAAAGAATCAGGAACTGTACTCTTCAAAGTGAAATTTCTAGGTTAAGTTGATCATAACCTGAAATTTGGATTTTTAAATTTAAATTCGTAAAGAAAACAGTAGTGGGCTGTGCCTGTTGTATCTTTAATTGATTGTGTTTTTAATAAATAGATTAATAAATATGTATAGATAGATAAATATCATACCAAACCTTTTTGAATCGCATCAACCAAAGAAAGGGAAGTGATAGCCGCGAGCCGTAGCAGGTATCTGATCAATCAGATAGATAATCTGCGTTCTCGTAGGTCCTGTTTGTAACGGTGACCGATTAGATTGGCCAGCAAAAACGACACTGTTCTCTGCTGAAAATCACTTCCCGGTGGTTCGGAACCCACCTAAAACTGTAGGTCCAACTCATCAATCACCATCATCTTACTCATTACCCACGTACAGGTCTCAGACCTATGTAGGCTTCATCCTCAAAAATAATATATATTTATAATTATATACTACAGTTCCTGTATTCATTCCATCAACCATGATATTATAAAGGAAATTAAAGTCCTTAAAAATAAATCTAATGTAGTTTTTCATATCCTGTGCAATATTCTTAATCTGTAGACACAAAGTGCCACATCCTTTTTGTTTCCCTAAATTAGGACTGATGAGATCCTTTTTGTAGCAATATATTTAGCAGCCTAATGCAATTACATAGCAGTAAGGCTACTTAGTGAAAAGGCTGCCTTTTAAAAGGCTCAAGTCAGATGGCAAGATCTGTAAAGACCAGCGAGTTAATAGGAGTGGACTCTGAAAGAAAGGAAACAAAGGAAATAGGCAAGTAAAAGGAGTGAAAGAGATGAGCTGATAAATAAGGGAAGAGGGAAAATGGAGGAGTATCATTAACACCCTTAAACAGACATCTGCAGGCATATTTCCTTCAGCGCTGCTGTAAGACCGCTTTCTTGTAATTAAATGTAAATTAAGTAGCTTTTATTCTATGGGACTATATTCTCATAGAGCTCACTAAAAGACTGGAAGGATCCAGCTTTATTCTTTGCTAACTCACTTAGGAGAAAAGACAAATAAATAAAGTTTGAAGTTTAAGTGAAGAGAGTTGTTAGGAACCATGATAATCATTTCTTTCAATACGGGTAAAATCGGGATTTTGTAGAAATATTGATTAACAGCTCTGTGTGGAAAGAAATTAGAAAGAAAAGTGACAGAAAGAGAGGGAAGAGAACGATAAATTAAGTTTGAAGTTAAAGAAAAGACAATCATAAAAACAGGATAAAAGGTAGTTTAACAAATATACCCTGAATACATATGACAGGATAATTCCTGGATATTAAACATAAATAATCCATTGTACTATATGAACCAAATAAGTAGATCAATTATTGTACTATATATACATATATTTTTTAAATATATTTATATTTACTTCGCCATGAAAAATACAAACTCAATCATAAATTGTAAATATAATAAATAATAAAGAAATAAATGTTTTATTTCTCTTATAAAAATAAAGTACAATTCAAACTAAACTTAATTCTTCTAATACAAGAGAAATTAGGTACTCCCGAGATAATTCTTTTTGGGAGTTACCAGCACTATGAAAGATAATATTGAATTTTTTTGATAATGAACATAAAATAAGGTATTGAACTACATTAACTTGATAACTGGATCAACTATTGTACCAGATTAACCAAATAATGTTTGTGATGATGCATGACGAATATATGCGCTGCAAAGAATTAAACTTTATCATAAATTCTTTATTTTTATGATAGCCTTCTAACAAATGTGCATATGCTTGAAATAAAATGAATGATGTTAGCAGTTTTTACCATTGTAAATTTCCTACAATAGGAAATTAAGTCCGAAAATGACTAGAAAGAGTTTTTCAGCCATTATCAGTAATTATTGTTAAATTATCTATTAAATTTAAATTAATAACTTTTTAATTACATTTTAGCTCCAAAAATGGAGGCTACTGTTCTGAATGTCTACTATGGTATAATTCAACCATAACATTGGTAGTCAACCATAATAATAATAATAATAATAATTGAAAAAAAAAGAAAATTGAATAATATGCTATACAGATGCACCAGTGCTTAAATGTGTGATTTAACATGTTCCTAATTTCCTACTGCATAATATTATGAAAATATATATTTTATTATATTAAAATATATATTTTCAATTTATTGTTAACCCCTTGTCTAACATCATTCACTTTATCAATTGTGCAGAATGATTCAGTTGAACTCAACAAAAATTGAAGAAATCCTAGGAAGAAAAGAATAATTTTTGTAATAATTTATTGTGTAGTTGAATAATAATTTCCAAAAATTATTGTGTTGAATTATTATTACTGTTGAAGTAATAATTTCTCAAAGTAGTTTGAGACCAGCTTTATTTTTTAATTTGCTTTTCAAGATGTCCTTTATTGTACCTTATAATTTAATGTTATTATCAACTTATACAACAACTTAGTTCCTGTAACAATATTGTACTGTATATGGTAAAAATTTTATCATTTTATTCAAAAATGCGTTACATCTCTATATATAAAAATGAATGTCTGTCTGTATGTATGTATGTATGTATGTATGTATGTATGTATGTTCCCTATAGACTTCAAAACTACTTGACAGATCTGCATGAAACTTTGGGAATATGTTGTGTGAATATTGGGAATGGTTTCTGACCGTAAATTTCAATAGGGAAGCTAATAATTATTATTAATTAATCCTTTTTATAGACCTAACCTACTGAACTTGCCGGCCAAACAGCTTAGAGGAACAGCTGATAGAAGTCAACAGTTTTTAATCATATGGCAGGCCCCTTAGCGGCGTTATTTACGCTGTCTTTGAACAGCAAAAGACTTTGCACTTTGCATGTAGGCTACCGTGCAGTTGGAGCCTTGCAATATGTAGGAAACATACGACTGGGTATGATGAAATGTAATTATGCCAGGTTGATGACATCTGTTAACCAATGCAGCTAGAAATTTGAAATGCAGCCTCAGCGGGAGGTGGCAAATAATAAAATCAAAAACCTAGCTTCTACCCTTATAGTCGTAGGAGGTTTAAATTTGAAATGTTTCTTCATTCAGAGGTGGTGATTAAGAAAACAACGAAGCCTCTATGATCAGCTGGAAGAGCACTAGGACTAACTTCTCTCCTAATTTGAAATGTAACCTCAGCGGGAGGTGGCGAATAATAAAATCAAGGAGAATTTTTATGAGAACGCAGCAACGCGTGTCGGGCCAGCTAGTTTTATAATAAAAATGTATGGCTAATGTATGCTTGAAGTAATATAACGGAAATGGGGAGGATGAATTCAATTACTCTAAAAGTGTGTATATGTTGATATAGTTTTGTTTATGTATTTATTTTGAGGATTAGGTATAGTAGGTCCACCACCAACAACAACAACATTGAAGTGGAGAGCTCAGAGGTGATCCTCCTCAGTGTGACCCCCCCCCCCCCCCACAATTAACAAAATATTTTGAGTTCATGTACTCCTTTTTGAATTTTATGACTTGTATTCCATTTCATTGATGGTTATAATATGCACCATATATATTTGTTTAGTATTTATGGAAAACAATCAAACTACTTGTATTACAAAGATGTTTGTTCTTTGGAGCATTTCAACACCTAAGTATAGAAAGACTATTAAAGACTATAGAAATACCTGATAATAGAAAGACTATTGAAAGATCTATCATGTGCAGTGGAATTACTAAAATAAATTCTTCATCCATCAATTTATGTAGAGTAATTTAATTCTGTCTCATATTCGATCTAAGTAATAAATAGCAAACATGACAAAATACATTATTTGTCAAATCTCAATAGAAATCGGGATAATCTAGAATTTATTTGGATGCTTGAAGCATTTTATGATTACAAACTCTTCAATTTGCATATTTAGATTCGTTTTAATAATAATTAATTATATTGAGATGAAAAATTCTCCTAATTATAATCCGAATTTTTTTCAAAAATCTTCTTATAACTGAAAGTGTGTGCCCATAACAAGGGTAACTCATACCGTGGTATAAAAAAATGTTGAATCTTCCCATGTGTTTTTTCAAAGATAAAATAGGTGCATAAATTGAATACTATGAAAGAAAGGAATGTTTTCAAAATTAAAAACCGTTCTGGTTGTCACATAGTTGAGCTTTTACATAATTGTTTTTAAATTCAAAATCATTCCAGTTGTCACATTGTTGAGCTGTTACAGAATTGTTTTCAAAAATCGTTAGAAATATCTGACTTCAAAGGAACTTTTCAGTGCTGCAATGGTTATGAACTTCCTTTTTCTGGCCCACCTGTAAATGTAAGGAGTGAGGGAAAAAGACAGAAATAGGGAAAGAAGGAACAATAACTATTGGTGGAAAGAAGACGGAAAGAGATCTCACTCAGGAATGCCACTGTTATTTGATAAACTTCTCTACAGTATTGGAAGTTTAATAAATGTTGCTTTGTTGTTTCAAAAATAAATTACTGAGTGAGAGTGAGTTTGAGTGTGAGGGTTGGTAGGAGGGTGAAGGGTGGGGAGGGGTCAGGGAAAAAGGAAAACTTCAAGAAAAACAAAAACAAACAGAAAAACTGTGAAATAGATGGATGGATGGATGAATGAATGGAATCCTGAGGAAAAGTTGAGAATTGTCGGGTGAAAAGCAGAAGCAGAGGAAAACTTCTTCTGTTTCTCTTCCTTCTATCTCTATCTTTCTTCTAAATCCGTCTCTCTCCCACACTTTCTTACTTTATCAGACAGCACTCTGCGCATATACATTATTTTGCAACTCACTGTTTCGAACGAAAAAAAAAGTTTATTGAAACAACTTTCATTCGCAAATGGATTTTTTCCGATGGCGTGTGAAAAAAAAACAGAAACTGAAGATTTTTTCGCAATCATTGGGAATGGAGTGGATGGGACGAAGCTTATGAGAAAATTCAGATTCAGACTTTCCAATCAGTATAAATTGTCTTGTTCGCAGCGAGTTTCTCTCTGTTTTAGTGTTGGAAATAATTTTTATTCGACAATCAGCATTGGAAATGGCGTTTTGTGCAGTCTTTTCTTTGAGTGGAATTGCTAGATATCAATAAGAATTGTGCTTATAAATTTTAGTAGTACTTTCAATACCAATAAAAATATTCGACGTAAATGAAATTCAATTTGTAACCATTTTCTGATTGTACATCTGTGTTTGGAATCGAGATGATGAAAACATTTCACAAAAGGGTTTATTACAACTAGTTTCTTATATTTCCATCTAGAAAGGAAGAAGAACAGTATAATTCGCACTGGAGAGGGGGAAGAACAATAGGGAAGAAGAGAAGGAAGAAAAACAGTAGGTAGAAAGAGAAGGAAAAAAAAGTGGGTAGAAAGAGAAGAGAAGAAAGAAGAACAGTAGTTAGAAAGAGAAGGAAGAAGAATAGTAGGAGAGAGTAGGAAGAAGAAAAATACGAAAAAGAGAAGGAATAAGAACAGTAGGAGAAAGAGAAGGAAGAAGAACAGTAGGTAGAAAGAGAAGGAAGAAGAACAGTTGGAGAAAGAGAAGGAAAAAGAACAGTAGGGACGAAGAGAAGGAAGAAGAACAGTTGGAGAAAGAGAAGGAAAAAGAACAGTAGGGACGAAGAGAAGGAAGAAAAACAGTGGGGAGAAAGAGAAGAGAAGAAAGAATAACAGTAGTTAGAGAAAGAAAAGTAGGAGAAAGAGAAGGAAGAATAAAGAGAAGGAAGAAGAATAGTAGGAGAGAGAAGGAAGAAGAAAAATAGGGAAAATAGAAGGAATAAGAACAGTAGGAGAAAGAGAAGGAAGAAGAACAGTAGGTAGAAAGAGAAGGAAGAAGAACAGTTGGAGAAAGAGAAGGAAAAAGAACAGTAGGGACGAAGAGAAGGAAGAAAAACAGTGGGGAGAAAGGGAAGAGAAGAAAGAAGAACAGTAGTTAGAGAAAGAAAAGTAGGAGAAAGAGAAGGAAGAAGAAAGTGAAGGAAGAAGTAAGAGAAGGAAGAAGAATAGTAGGAGAGAGAAGGAAGAAGAAAAATAGGGAAAAGAGCAGGAATGAGAACAGTAGGAGAAAGAGAAGGAAGAAGAACAGTAGGTAGAAAGAGAAGGAAGAAGAACAGTTGGAGAAAGAGAAGGAAAAAGAACAGTAGGGACGAAGAGAAGGAAGAAAAACAGTGGGGAGAAAGGGAAGAGAAGAAAGAAGAACAGTAGTTAGAGAAAGAAAAGTAGGAGAAAGAGAAGGAAGAAGAAAGTGAAGGAAGAAGTAAGAGAAGGAAGAAGAATAGTAGGAGAGAGAAGGAAGAAGAAAAATAGGGAAAAGAGAAGGAATAAGAACAGTAGGAGAAAGAGAAGGAAGAAGAGCAGTAGGTAGAAAGAGAAGGAAAAAGAACAGTAGGGACGAAGAACAGTAGGGACGAAGAGAAGGAAGAAAAACAGTGAGGAGAAAGAGAAGAGAAGAGAAGGAAGAAGAACAGTAGTTAGAAAGAGAAGAGTAGGAGAAAGAGAAGCAAGAAGAATAGCAGGAGAGAGAAGGAAGAAGAATGCTAGGAGAGAGAAGGAAGAAGAAAAATAGGGAAAAGAGAAGGAAGAAGAACAGTAGGAGAAAGAGAAGAGAAGGAAGAAGAACGGTAGGTAGAAAGAGAAGAAGAATAGTAGGAGAGAGAATGACGAAGAACAGTAGATAAAAAGAGAAGGAAAAAGAACAGTAGATCGAATGAGAAGGAAAAACAGTAGGATGAGAGAGGAGGAAGAAGAATGATAGATTAAAAGAGAAGGAAGAAGAAAAGAAGGTAGAAAGAAATTATTTTTAAATCCAGATTCAACGCTATTGAAATGCATTCAATAGAATTCCGATTCAATCAGCAGAACAATTTAAACAGGTAGTTCAACAGTACAATTTTTTGCTTTCTTTGTAGTGGCGAAGGTGATATTGTGGAAGGTATCAATAATGAACAATAAGACGATATTGTCACAACCACATTTATTAAAAATATTGAGAGACTAGTTTCGGTTGTTATACCATTATCAATCTCAATCAAACTAAAACTAAAGTACAGCGTAGCTTAATATTAGTGCTTAGTATGAGTGCCGAAAATTATTTCAATAGATCATAAGAAACTTAAGTATATTTTCTTTTATTTATATTATTATTATTATTTCTGTTTGTTTTATTTTACATAATATGTGGCCTATGTATGATTTCTGGCAATAAATAAATGCAAATTCAAATTCAAATATGGAATTGTTACTAAACTCGGACTAAACATGGAATGATACTATTGGCTAAGCAAGAAAGAGGCTGACCTTCATTGAAGGTTGTGATTGGCTGACATGTCACGCCCCCTGGTGGGAGGAGTAATAAGCAAAAATACAAGTCAAATCAATAACTAAAAACAAACTGTGAGCATCTCGAAAGAAACAAAGAAGAGCAATACACAATTAGGCAGAATTGAATCAATTTAAAATTAAAAAATAGTAGCTCACTGAAATGCAGTCAAGGTCAACCGAGAAAGATACCAAAATACCGTTTTTAAAAATTTAGGCTAGAGTTACGACGAAACCAAGTTAGTTGTATTGAATTGGTTAAAATAAATTTGATCATTTAAACTAGGATTGGAATCATCTTTTACCAACCTAGTTATCTCCAAAACTTCTAAAATGTTCAATTGACTGCCTTTGCCAATAAAATGCAGAAATTGAACATTTTCTTCAGCCTTGAACTTGTGTCCCATTGAGATGCTCTGCAAAATTTGATTCACCTGCTTGGGTTTTCCAATCCCTAATATGTTCATTTATTCTACGTTTGTAACTTCTACCGGTCACAATCACCGCAATTCAATTTATAAATCCCACTTTTATTTTTTTGATCATTTTTATATTTTGTTTATTTGAGCATTTTCCTACAAACA
>OX418219.1:7066023-7068523 GCA_948455865.1 Conomelus anceps
CTGCATTATAGTAGTAGCTCGTTGTTAGCAGTCTCTCAAAATGGAAAGGCTACTCTTCATCAGTGTGACTCCTCTAATGAGGACCAAATGGACTCTGCGAAAAATGGACCCAAAAAATAGAAGGGAATTCGTAATTGAATTGAATAAATAATGCAGGGACATCAGTGTCTGGGTATTACTACTGGGATTGTATTGTAGGGACTCCTGAGGATGCAGAAATCATAAAAGTTCGTCATGACAGGAAAGACCTTGTTTTGGAAGTAAAAAGAAATAAAAATATATACTAATTAGTAGTAAATTATTAATAATTTCACCGTGCCATATTATAAGAGAACCAGTGAGAAGACGTCCATTTTGTATTTTTTCAGTCATTTACGACATATGTCACAAACAATATATGTTTCTATAAGATATTTAGTAATTTTTCATCCTCATATAATAAAGATATTTTCCTGCAACTGCTTGTAAATTAGTTCTTTACGTACGGAAAACGAATTGTAAAATACCTCTTTACTGCTCCGCAAGCGGTAAAGTACTTTAACGCTCGCCAGCTGTTTTCTTTACGCATTCTGTTTGATTTTAATGTCTTCTCATTGGTGGATCACAGAATCCGTGAAATTCACATAACCTCAACAATGGCGAACGCTAACCAAATCCGCGCACGGTCTGTGATGTTACAAAACTACAAGCTTTTATTGTGTTGGAATCCAGAACTGCAGTTGTAGGAAAAATATTGTATGTAATTCGCGCGTGAAGCTTCTTTATCGCTCTTGCAAAATTACTGCGCTCCGCTAGCGTCGCGCAGTAAATGTTTTGGCTCGAGCGATAAAGTCGCGCTTCACGCTCTTAATACATAAATAACTATTTGATGCATACGTATACATTTTGTCTCTTTTTCTCTACATAATTAGAAAGTCCTCTTGATATACAATATTTTTTTTTTGAAGGATGAAGCCCACATATGACTGAGACCCATTCGTGGTTGATGAGTTCAATGATAGTGATTGACGAGTTGGACCTATAGTTTTAGGTGGGTTCCAAACCACCGGGAAGTGATTTTGCAGCAGCGGTGTGCTTGTGAATTGAAATATCGATGATTTGTTTTGTAGATTACGTCCTTGAAGACTCCAGTTAAGGAGTATAAGACAAGTCAGATCAACAATTATACTATCTTATACACTAGTTACCATAATTACTATATCAATAAATTACCATAATATACTATATCAATGAGTTGAGTGAGGCTTAATTATAATGTGAAGAAATCTTTTATTTTAGTAAAATCTTTTAGTTTTAAAACAATTATACTATCTTATACACTAGTTACCATAATTACTATATCGATAATACCATAATTACTATATCAATGAGTTGAGTGAGGCTTAATTTTAATGTGAAAGAAAATCTGTACACTATAAAAAGCCTTCAACTAAATATTTTTTAATTAATTGTTTTTAAAATATGTCTATATCTTCAAGACTTTAAAAACTGCGGCAGCTTGTTGTAGAGTTTCCTACAAATATAACAAGGTTTTTGTTTGAATAAGCTACTATTGTGACTCATCAAGCAAGTGATAATCTCCTCGGCTTCTTGTATTATAATCGTGTACGTTAAGGTTTTGGTTAATAATGCTCTTTCCTAAAGCTTTTATCATAGCAAAGGAATACAAATGTTAGTTGTTTTGATTGGAACGAGGAACTGTGACTTCTAGCCGATGATATTTGAATGATTCTAAAAACAAAAAAATTGTCATTTATGCAACTGAAAATCTGTGACGTTATACAAACTACATAACACAAACTGTCTCCGTTTTTTCGTAAAATATTAAACATACAGCTTTGGCACCGTTTTAAATATATTTATCGTCCAATTTACTCTATATTGTAATGACTGAGACAGAAATTGGAGCTTTTAAAAGCAGTTTTATTTCTGACCTCGGTAAGACCGAGATGGGAATGCAATGCAGACGATAATAGACAGAGCACAAGTTTGAGGTTAAGCTATGAAATGAAATTGTATGTTGAGAATACTTTTAGAATATATTATGTAATTGAAATTCAAATAATTGAATATTATCATCGCAAAACTCTAATTTTCCGATATAATACAATGCTACAATAACTGACCAAGTTAATAATGGATAAATAGATAGAAGTTTTATAAATCTTTTTTTTTTGTCTGTTGCAGAGGAGCTGGGAATCGAGAAGCGACGTAGCCAAGAAAAGCACAACGATCAAAACTCTTCTGGCCAAAACACAACTACTACTACAGCCAACATCACCCAGTCGAGCTCATCCAGGAACAACTCTTCTTTATTATCTCCTTCCCCGTCTTCCCCATCTTCTTTGTTTTCTTCTTCTTCCCGATTAGAAGAAAAGAAAAACTACAACAATCGCTCGACACCAGATCGGATAGAAGAGTTTGCAAAAAACAATTCAACAAGACGTGCCCGTGTGAGAAGTGTTGTCGGTACAAAGTTTCGGAAGAAAAAGAAAGGTGC